>CBVK0101461117.1:0-11798 GCA_900067695.1 Picea abies | reverse complement strand
ATGTATCTTTAGTGTTCTAGGTCGAACTATGTGGTCTCCCTTAGCTTATGACACATATTTTAGCTATTTCTAGCTTTTTTGACTAGAATTTCTATGTTGTAAATTCTATATATTCACCTCCTCTCTTCTTTTTGAGGAAGGTTGCTCATATATATTCATTTTTTATTAATATAATTCTATGATTTTTGGAGAAAAAACTTTCTCTCATCTCTTGAATATCAACAAATTGTTATTGTTCAATTTAACTAGAATTCAAGATCTATCGGGGTTTCTGCAAGAATTCTACACGCACCGGTACATTAATATAATACAAATGTCTTGACGCGTTAATATAATAAAAACACCTTATTGCATTTATAACTATTGTGCATTGATTCGTCCATTTTCATCATATGCAGAGCACTGATGCTTTTATAATTTCTATGCATCGATTTCGCCTTGTTTTCATATGAATCGTCGATGCGTTTTAGGTTTTGTACGCCCAAATGTGTTTAATTTATAGTGAGCACAAGTGCAATCAAGTTATCTTGAGACCTAGTGCGTTAAGTATAGTGGGTTCTCTGATGCCTGAGTAATTAGTACATATTGGTGTCTATTTTACAATGTGCATCGAAGGGTAGTGAAATTTTGAATATTCGAGGTGAGATTTCGGTGCCATTAGTTTTACTAAGCATTGGTTCTTATATTATAGTAAAGGCACCAGTGCATAAATAATATTTAGAATCTGGGTGTGTATAATAAACTTAACGCACCAGTACGTAAATTATTTTTAGTTCCCCGATGTATATTTTAAACATGAGCACCTTACAATTTTTAAACGATAAATATTATTGTACGTTATATCGTTTACAAAACAATGTGTTTTATCAATAGTCTGTACTGGTGCATTATTGTAATTGATGTACATGAATACGCATGAATCCTCAAATCGCATCACTTTCTATATCATGGCACGCACCCTCTAGTGAGTTCAAAATAATATATTGCACTAATATATATATATATATATATATATATATTAATTCATTTTTTTTTACAAATTTTCAATTAATCATTTCAAAATCAAATATTTTTTTATAATAATATTTTTTTACATTTTTGTTATTGCATTTCAATATAATGATTGCATTAATGTGTTATCCAATTGATTACACCTCAGTTATTTGTAACAATGTAAATCATCCACATATTAATTATTTAGTAACGAAACATTTTATAACATTCGAAAATGTAATAAAATAAGAAATTGTTTTTATTATATATGAATAAGAGACCCATTGTCATACAAAAGGGAACAACGTAAAGGTCCACAATAATTGAATTGCAACCAATTTGTAATTGTTAAACTCATTGGTAACGTGTCCACATGGAATTAGGACAATATGTCGAGTGCATTGAACAAAATCCCTAGTTTTCATAGACAAATATTCCAGAACATACAACTTGCAATAACATTCAATTATATTGATTGTCATTCATCAGTTGAATTGTTGGCATTGTTTGCATTGCACGCACACCTCATTTATTCATCATTTGTAGGTGATATTCTACTTTGGTTTTTTGACATAATGTTTTCTTATTTGGATTTTTTTTTATATATGCATGGTGACATGATGAAAGTTTTGGTGATGAGGAGCACTAGGGTTTGAATATCTACGTGCTTCCCATATTGTCACATCTAGAATTTCCTTTACACAGAGACGTCACTACAATAGTTTTCTTTGCATCTGACACAACAGAATGGACAAAGAAGGGGGGGTGAAAACCCCCTCTTACATAAATGTAGCAACGAACAAGACAACCAGAACCCGTGCCAGGAGACCATCCTTTGAACTCTCGCCGCACCTTTGCAATTATTTTTTGCAAGATGAACAAGGCTCAAGAAAAAACATGGAAATGGAAGTTGAACCGTCTCATCCAAAGGCATCTCGCAACTGGGAACCAAGGAAATGTATCCCTCATGCACTAACAACACCAAAATATATGGTAAAATCCACTAGGGTTGGAGAACACACCTAGTTTATGAAGGATACTTCCCTCATTGGGAAATTATTAGGTTTATGGCCCTCTGAAAGAGACCTTACATGATGGATCAAGACCTAGTGGAACCCGAAAGGTGATTATGAGCTCCAACTCAGCTCGAAAAAATTCTTCATGATCATATTTTATAATCTGGAGGAGAAAGATCGAGTTTTTGAAAACGATGCCTACTTATACAATTTTGCAAGGCTTTATATACCATTTTGAACTAATTGCTTCTACCCAGAGAAGGAGGAATTTTCCTGTGCCCCATTTTGGATCCTCCTCTACTCCTTTCCCCAGGAGTTTTGGCTTGAATAAATATTAATGGGCATTGGAAATACGTTGGGAAGATATGTCAAATCCTCAGAATCCACCAAGCAAAGAAGATACACATCCTATTCATGTATCTGTGTATACATGAACATTTCCCAGGCCCTACTTGGCTCAGTCACCATAGAATATAAAGATGAAGAATGGATCCAGACTATAGATTACAAACACATTCCCTTCTAATGTAGGAAGTGTAAGTTTTAAACCTATGAAGTAAAGAAAGGCATATAGATTCTTAAGAAAAACATAAATTAATCAATGGCTCATACACATAGTACATAGAGATTTACGCTAGAAACGCTTCACCAGGAGAAAACCATCCTTCCTTGGTGTCGCACCTTTCAACTCTTCATTATATTAATTTCACCATTCACCATACACCCATGCAAAGAATATAACACATACCCAACATGAAGTGTCATGAACATGGACATATCTTCCGGGATTGTCCACTCAATGCTCCAACATGACAAGTAGCAGAGGAGAAACAAAAAGATGGATTCACATAAGTTTCGGGCTGTAGGAAAAAACCACTGAAAAAATCCAATCAGAGTGGAGGCAAAAATATCCTCACCAACAACTCCTTTGATGCCCTCAACAATCTATCAAATGTAGAGGAAGTATAAAATCCACACAAACCAGAAGATATGCACAAAGACAAAGGTAAGGAGAAGCAAACTCTAGATCTAGTCCTAGAATAAGTCATATCTCATGACTCCCCAGCTCAGTTGGAAACAGGATAGGACTCTGATGAAGGAGGGGATACCATATTGCATATGGATGAGTGAGAACTAGTAGACATATATCTTGGCAAGCTAGAGGAAGCCTTCAACAAAAATGAACTACAAACAATACCAGTTGAGCATCTCAGAAAGGTACATAAGCTCTTCATCGAATCCATAGTTGGTGCTAACTCAAGACTAGGAATACACCCAGATCTTGATCTAGATCCTAAAAGGATCCAGAAATAGGGAAAATGACGAGGGCATAAGATGACTCATCAATTGATTGAAGAGGTAGGTAATTTTATGATTAACTCGGGACAGATGCAACACCTGACAGAGGGATTCTTCTCCCCCCCACATTGTTGAAGTTTTGTTTATATAACTAGAAGTTACAATTCTTATTTATTATAATAATCGTTTAACACATTAGCTGCATAAATAAGACCACTGAAAGAGAGGCAATCATAGAAAAAATAGAGACACGGATTATCCTAGGAAACCCTCACCGGGGAGAAAAACTAGCAAAAACTTTGTCAATATAGATAGACCAAATACTGAACAAAATATCCTCCTCTACTCCTTCACTAGGAAGAGTAGCTTACCACTTAACCAAGAAATACAAAGAGATAGACCAAAACCCTCATTGACATCACCCCCAGTTGCATCAACTTCTCCTCCAAAACTTGTGCACTTATTCATAGTTGCAGAGCTAGTGTGGTGAGTTTATCCAAATGAGGGATTGACCTCTCTTATAAATAGTGTTTTAGACAACCTATAATTAGGTCTGGTCTCACTTGTCACTTTACCCTCTTATTTTACAATTAATTGTCAAGGCACAATAGGGAAAAATTTTACTAAGGCGCAATAGGACCTAATTAAATATAATATAATAATATTATTCAAATCTCTCTCAGGTATAATATTCTTCGAAGTTACAATATTTCAACATTGCCCCTTAACAAGAAGAGTATTCTACTAACAACATCAATAACAACTGACTGGAATCAATACATTATCAAGAAGAGGGGACATCACCATCAACATTGAGAACACTGTCAGTCATATCTATAGGTCATCGAAAGTTTTTCTCATCATCAACATCAATAGAAATTGAACATCATCATCATCAACATCAATATAAATTGAACATCATCATCATCAACAACATGAAGTTGGAACATCAACATCATCAACAACATGAAGATGGAATAACATCATCATCATCAACAACATGAAACTGGAACATTAGCATCTATATGTGGCAACCAAATGAGGCAGGTGCATCAAAAACAATATTTGTGGTACTTTAACAAACCAACCTTACCGGACCTTCGAGATCTTCCCAGGAATCATAAGATTTCTTAGGATATAGAATCCTAGTTGAGCTACCATGTGGTACTCGGATAGACCATCTTTATTAGACCTTCGGGATGTTCCTAGGAATCATAATATTCCCTAGGATATAAAATCCTAACTGAGCTACACTACTGACCACAACTGGCATATACATGCACAAGTACTTTGACAGACCGTCCTTACCCGACCTTCAGGATCTGTCCAAGGATGATCAGTCCCCTAGGATATAAAATCCTAATTGAGCTACCCATTGTTGGTCAGGATACCATATTATCATCAACATCACTCCCCCTTTTGAGGGAAGTCCTTTCAGACTACACCAAGCTTGTGTCAGAGTACTGAAACTTCACATGAGACAAAGGCTTAGTCAACACATATGCTACCTGCTCATCTGTGCCAACATACTGGAGCTTCACAACTCCCTTATGTACCATATCATGAATGCAGTGGTACCGGATCTCAATGTGCTTCGTCTTGTCATGGAACATTTGGTTCTGTGTCATCTTTATGCAACTTTGGTTATCACAAAAGATCGCGGTAGCATCCATATCTAGGTCAAAATAGACCTGTCAACAACTTTCAAAGCCATATGGCTTCAAAACCAGCAGAGCATGTTACAATGTACTCTGCTTCTACCATATTTAGAGCAATATTGGATTACTTTGTGCTTTTCCATGAAGTCATGGATGGCCCTAAATTGAAACAACATCCTGAAGTAATTTTTATGTCTAAAGCACATCCAGCCCAATCTGAATCAGTATAGCCATACAATATGAAGTGACTCTCCATTAAAATAGAGGCCATAGTCCAACGTACCCTTAACGTATCTCATCACATTCTTTGCAGCTACAAGGTGAACATGTCTGGGATCCACCATATGTTGACTCAATGTGTTCACATCAAAGCATATATTTGGTCTGGTATTTGTTAGATACATCAATGAACCAATCACTTGTCTATATAGAGTAACATCAACTATTTCTGACAAAGTATCCACCAATAACTTCGGACTCATCTCCATAGGAGTGGACATGGATCTACAGTCCAACATGTCGAATATGTTCAAAATTTCCACAACATACTTTCATTGATTAATGAAAATATATTCTAGGCTCTCTCATACTTCAAGACCTAAGAAATAATGCATCGGGCCTAGGTCTTTCATTTAAAATTCAATGACAAGCTTCTTCTTACAATCTGTGATGAGATTTTCTTCATCTGTCAAGAATAGGTCATCTACATACAACAGGAATATAACTGGTCCATCATTCTCAATCTTGAAGTAAAGGTTGGGATCAACTTTACTCTTTGTAAATCCCAAGCTCATCATAAAACTATGAATCATGCCATGCCAAACTCTTGGAGCTTTCTTCAACTTGCAGACATGAATATTCATGTCCTATACTTCTAAACCAAATTTTCACATCACATTCTACCAACCTCGTACACTTTATAAACTACAATTGAATCTGCATAATCATGTGTTGGTTCTGTGTGCTTTCTGCAAAGCACTATTTATTTTACTTCCTGAGAGTATGTCCTATACTGTTTTTGCAATTGTTCCTTCTGGAACAGGGACTCTACAGGTCAACTACTATTTCTGAAGCTGAGAATGACTGCTCTATTCTCATTTTAGTTTTTGAACTCTGAGAGTAGATCATATATTCTATCATGGCAACAACTTCATCTGAAATAGAGAGTGGTTGATAGTAAAGGTGGATTTTCTTCTTTCATGGAGGCAACTCAATCTCCTATTGTAGTCATGTCTTCATGGACTGACTAATGTACTACACCAACTAAAACTGGACATAAATCAATCTCAAATACAGGTATTTTCATACCTACTCCCTCTGAATCTCATACTGTATTGGCTTCTTTTAATGAATCATGTTTGTTCTATATATACTTCCTCTAATTACTAGAGAAAGTGTCTCGTCATAGTCTTCTCCCTCTTTCTAGGAAAATCATATGGACAAAAATCAGGATTTGTATTGTTATCTGCAACATGCTTGATATGGTAGATCAATCTTAGAAGTCACCACTGAATTCCCTTATGGTTTGAAGGAAAAATCCATATCTCAGTCCTTCTGACTAGCTTCCTATTCTATCACTGAAACAAGGGAATCTTCCCAGGATATTTCATATCTCTTAGAAGTCTATGAAGCTACGATATGGTCTTATCAACTTATGGCATATGTCTGTGATTCCTGGAAGAAATCTCTTTCTCCCATCTAAATATGAGGTGGAATACTTTATGAATGAAAGTCTCTAGGCCACTGACTCTCACTAAGATCATGCTTACTATGATTCTTCATGCTCCCTTTCAAGCTTGACTCCCTTTGAGTCTATAAAATATTTGGAGCCATCTTCTCCCTCTAATATGTCTCATCAATGCTATATGTCTTTGAATCCTACAAAGTGTCACGAGCCCGTCTTGGACTCTTTCTGGTTACTGGATTGATTTTGGGTAGGCCCTTCTGGCTCTACTAAATCTTCCCAATGATCTGAAGAGTGATTAACTGCACCAAAGGGATTTTTTTGGCCATCTCTGGAGCCTTATGCTCCTCATGATCTATCTCCATATGAGATGTTCTATATTTAGAAAAAGTAGCTTCTTATGCTTCTTCTTCGGTACATGGATGTATACGGTCATATATACAACTTGGATAGTCTTCTCCATGTCTCATCTAATATGTTTCCTCCTACAACCGTCACTATATCTTCCTCAGGTTTATCACCTATGACCTGCCCGGAACAAGAACAACAAGGGAGAAACAACAAACAAGAATAATACTCTTCATAATAATAACAAAACAATAGTGAGAACAATCGTCACAGTAGCTCCTTCAGAGCTATCACTTGTGACCTGCCTAAAACAAGGGTAAAATGTAAGAAATACAGTAATAATAAATAAGAGAAACACTCTTCTAGTGTTGTAATCAATCATTGCTCCATGGTATCTTGGAAATAAAACAATAAGTTTCTCCTAGAGGATATTTTAGTTATATCTAGTAAATGATTACAATAAGCATTTATCTCAGTAATGCTCACATGATACCAAGTATAAAAAATTTCAAAGATTGCTATCATAACTATAGTGTTTACTTGTAATGAGGAAGTTATCAAATTTGACATGTGCAAATTTTAAGCTTATCAACTTAATCAATAAAACCTGGAACCTGGAGTCTTGTCCTCAAGAATGAGTGTTGTTTCTTTTCTTTCAAGTCCACTGTACTAAGATAATATGCTTTCTTGACAGAAATCTGGGTGAGAGAATAAACTCTATAATATCAACCTTAATCAATATAATACTTTGACTTTCATTTTGACCAATGGTTAGATTGATAACTTGAACAGATTAAAATGCAACTTGGATATTCATAATATCACAATAATTCCATAACAAGTAGAGGCGTATTGATCCAAAATGGATCTACGGAGGCCAAAATTTCAAATTTATTGGAATCGAATGAAACCAACACCATCGTGTAGGGATCGTCATTCTAATTCTGGCAGTATATTGTTTTCTGAAAATCGACACTGTATGCGAAAGTTATCACGTTCTAAATTTTTTCCCAAACATGTAAAAAGTCAAACGTCAAAGTTAATTGGTCAATGGTCGTACAATTGAAGTGGAAGATGACGTCAGTAGTACATCATGATGATGTCAGAAGGACATGTGGAAGAACCAAGATGTGCCACGTGGCAACCATATTTGGCATTTTCAGGTGTGATTTGGACCACTAAAAATTTGACATGTGGCACTCTACGAAAGTGACACATGGTTGTACAAACGACACATGGTAGGCTCAGATGAGGAAAAGTGGTAGTAATGTGGTAGTATGGAAGATGATGTGGCAATTGACTGGGCAGGCTAATGTGGCTCAAGCCAATCAGAGGGTGGCACGTGGCTCAGTTAGAGGGTGCCACTTGGTAGCCCAAATATGCCCAATGTCGGCTAGGTCGAATCTTTATGTCCCTGGTCACAAGGGGTGCCATATGAACAGTAGCCCAGGATTTGAGGGCTATGCCAGTATTTCTAAATCTAGCGGATTTGGCCAAATTTGGAGGATTTTACCAAATTTGGGCATAATTTTAGTGGATTTTTGCCTTAAAAATGGGATCTAAGCCCAAAAAGAGCCCAGAAAGAGGGGGGAAGTTGGGATTTGGACCCCCAACTCAATTTTTATATAAAAAATCATGTTTTAGTGTTTTGATAGGTTCAAAACAGCATAATTATGAAGAATTTGTGAAGATCAAGCCATTTTTATGCAGGGAAGCCATTGAGTTAGTGAACTTTGGAGGCCATTTTCGGGAGCTACACTCAACCTTTTTCAGTGTCGTCAGTTTTGTTGGATTCTTCAGGTCAAGAAGAACACAACCAGACCAATTTGTAATCCATTTTATTTGCTTCTGATTTATGTTTGAATAATTGAATATTAATAAGAAATCCTCCTCCACTGAGACAAAGGCCCAGAGACGTAGGCAACTTTGTCGAACTCCATTAACAATATTGGTGATATAGTTTGATATTCTTATTGCTTACTTTATGTTCTACATTATTTATGATGGCTACAATGTTCTTTCATTAAATCATCTTCTTCTCTTCAATTTAGAAATGGTAAATCAACTCATGCATAAAGTTAACCATAGTATTTAAAAGATCAATTTCGGATCACATATCAAAGTAATAAAACCTAGGGTGCATAGTTCCTCTTAATGTGTTGGATCTATGATCCTTCTAGATATATGATTGTTGGTTAGAAAAAATATCATTTCTCCTGCAAGTACCCTTTAAAATAGTGATACAGTTTAAATATATGTAAGCACATACCTATGATAGTATCGGCAGGGGGTGGCACCATCCAAAAACAACGACAAGCAATAACAAACCTATAAAAGTTTCATAGGTGTTGCAACTTGTAATCTAAAGGTAGCTGGATATTTTCTAGGGTAAGGCGCACTAGGACAATAAAAATCAGTCCCAACACTTCACAAAAAAGTTTACTGCAATTGGTGATGGCACTCCAATTGGTTTTGTAACTGGCATGAAGGAACTGGAACGAAGGAATTGGCATTGCAACTGCAACTGATACTGCAACTGAAACTTAGGGTTTTATGAGGAAACCCTAATTTCTTAGACTTTAAATTTTAGAATTCTGATCTAGGGACTAGATTCACCCTCCTAGGGTGAGTTCCTAGGTGTGGTTACTTTATCCAACATCCTCCTCAAACAAGGAAAATGTCACACTTAGGGTTTATGTAGAAACCTTAATTTTGTAGCAATTGTAATATTGAAACTAAATCTTGGAGAGGGTGCATTGAAGCTAGCAACTTCTTATAAACTATGAGTTGGTCTCTTTCAAGCCTGCTCTGATACCATGTTGAAGTTTTACTTATACAACTAGAATTTACAATTCTTCTTTATTATTATAATCATTTATCACATTAGCTACATAAATAAGATCAATGAAAGAGAGACAATCACAGAAACAATAGAGACACATAGATTATCCCGAGAAACCCTCATGGGAGAGAAAACCCAACAAACAATTCCTCGATATAGATAGACCAAAGACCGAATAGAATATCCTCCTCTACTCCTTAACTAGGAAGAGTGGCTCACCACTTAACCAAGAAATACCAAGAGATAGACCAAAACCCTCCTTGATGTCACCCCTAGTTGCAACGACTTCTCCTCCAAAACTTGCACACTTCTTCATAGTTGCAGAGCTAGTGTGGTGAGTGTGTCCAAATGAGGCACTTGCCTCTCTTATAAATAGTGGTCTGGCTATCCTATTATTAGGTTTGGTCCGACCTATCACTTTACCCTCTTAATTTATAATTAACTATCAAAGAACAATAGGGCTGACTTTTACTAAGGCACAATAGGGCCTAATTAAATATAATATAATAATATTATTCAACTGTCTCTCAGGTAGAATATTCTTCGAAGTTAGAATATTTCAACACTCCCCCTTAACAAGAAGGGTATTCTACTGACAACATTAATAACAACTGACTAGACTCAGTACATCATCAAGAGGAGGGGACATCATCATCAGCATCAGGAACACTGTCGATCATATATATAGGTCATCAAAAGTTTTTCTCATCATCAACATCAGTAGAAACTGAACATCATCATCATCTATAGCACAGAGTTGGAGTAACATCATCATCAACATCAACATGAAGCTGGAACATCAACATCAATAGCACGAAGTTGGAACAACAACATCAACAACACGGAGTTGGAACAACATCATCAACAACACAAAGCTGGAACATCAACATCAACAACACGAAGCTGGAACAACAACATCATCAATGGCACAAAGTTGGAATAACATCATCAACAGCAGGAAGCTGGAACATCAGCATCTATATGTGGCAACAGAATGAGGCAGGTGAATCAACAACAACATCTGTGGTATTCTGACAGATCGTCCTTACCGGACCTTCGAGATCTACCTAGGAATCATAAGATTCCCTAGGATATAAAATCCTAACAAGCTACCACGTGGTACTCTGACAGACCGTCCTTACCAGACCTTCGGTATTTGCCCAAGAATCAGAAAATTCCTAGGATATAAAATCCTAACTGAGCTACCACTATTGACCACAGCTGGCATATGCATGCACAAGTACTCCGACAGACCGTCCTTACCAGACCTTCAGGATCTGCCCAGGGATGATCAGTCCCCTACGATATAAACTCCTAACTCATCTACCCGTTGTTAGTCAGGATACCATAGTATCATCAACATCACTCTCCCTTTCAAGGGAGGTCCTTTCGAGCTACACCAAGCTTGTCTCAGAAGTACTCAAACTTCACATGAGACAAAGTCTTAGTCAACACATATGCAACTTGCTCATCTATACCAACATATTGGAGCTTTCCAGCTCCCTTCTGCACCATGTCACGAATGTAGTGATACTAGATCTCTATGTGCTTTGTCTTATCATGGAACAGTAGGTTCTCTGTCATCTTTATGCAACTTTGGTTATCACATAGAATCATGGTAGCTTCCATCTCCAGATCGAACAGACATGTCAACAAATTCTGAATCCATATGGCTTCACAACTGGCAGAGCATGTTGCACTGTACTCTGCTTATGTCGTACTGAGAGCAATACTGGATTGCTTCCTGCTTTGCCACAAAGTCATGGCTGACCCCAAACTGAAACAATATCCTGAAGTGCTTTTTCTGTCTGAAGCACTTCGGGCCCAATCTGAATTAGTACAGCCAAACAATCTGAAGTCACAATCTCGAGTATAACAAAGCCCATAATCCAACGTACCCTTAAAATATCTCATCACATGCTTTGCAACTACAAGGTGAACACGTCTTGGCTCCACCA
>CBVK0101461067.1:0-10208 GCA_900067695.1 Picea abies | reverse complement strand
TCAGAGATATGGTGCAGAGGAAAGCAATACATGTGCAATACCTTTCTACATGTGATCAGGTTGCAGATGTCTTCACCAAACCTCTTGTCGGGACGAAGTTTGAGTACTTCCGTGAGAGACTTGGCGTGGTGGAGAATGCCTCCCTAGCTGAGAGGGAGTGTTGTTGATTGCAGCTTCATGAGACATTCTCCAAGTCATTCTCCTCTGGAATGAGTTGAGATGATCTGTGAAAGAGCCCATGTGATGGGTATGTCATACTCCTTTGGACTGAGTTGAGATGACGTGTGTGATCTCTTGTCGTGCTCCTCTGGACTAAGTTGAGAAGAATTGAGATGGTCTTCTGTCAAACTCCTATGGACTTAGTTGAGTTGACTTGACTTGAGATGGCTCTCTAGATGGTACTCCTATGGACTTAGTTGAGTTGATTTGTTGAGAGTGACATCCCTATGGCTGAGCACAGGTGGACTTGTCCCTATTGGCTGAGCACTAGAGGATGTGAGAGATCCTTGCTATATTGTCTAAGAGAAATATTTATTGTGTAACCCTAATTGTGTAAAGAGTACAAGTTGACCCCACCATGTAAATATAATTAATATTTGTGTAAATATTAATTATATCACTGATTTATAGAAGTCAGCCTTATTGTACCAATAAACACAACTATTGTTGTGTTAGGTCTTGCATAAATAAGAGAGTGGATCCCCATGTGGATCACTCTCACACTCTTCATTTGTATCATTAACTCAATGCCTACTTGTAGGGATGAAGTGTGCACTTCTCTTAGGTGGAAGTTTGAAGGTCATAGAAGCACCCTCTCATGTTCTCTATGGTTTATGGTGCGGGGGATCTTCTCTTGACTCTATAGCAAAGGATTGTTGGGTTTTTCCCTTGATTGAGAAGGTTTTTTCCAGGATAAATTCTTGTGTTCTTGTGCATGGTTATTCTTCTTGTGATCTTGGTTACTGCAACTAGTGTAGCAACATTGTTTATGGTTCAAGTTCATGCTAAATTGAAAGAAACTACATGTGTTTGAGCTAAGCATTAAAAATTCAACAACTTGTACACTCACACTCACTCATCTAGTGTGCATATATTGAAGGCAGTTGAAGTTGGAGGAGGAAGGAGAAGAGAGGCACATGCTTAGTCTTGGTTTATTATTGGTGTTTTGGTCTTAGTCTTGGCATTGTATTGGCAATCTATTATTGAGGAATTTTTGTTGGGTTTTCTCCCCCATGAGGGTTTCCCGGGATAAAATGTTTCGTACCTTGTGATTGTGTTTCTTTCAGTGATCCTCTTTATGCAGTTGTTTTGGAAATGCTTTAATAACCTAATAACAACAGTAAAAGATTAACATGGTATCAAAACTTGATTGAATAGAGCATCTTTCACTAGGTATCTAGACGCCACTGTTGTCGTACAAGAAAATTAGGGATTTTCACTAAAGAGAAATTTTGTACCAAAAACTATCTTGGCAGGTGCGCCCGACCCTAGCACATATTTTGGCAGCTTGAGTGAACTTTTTCAGTGGCTAGTTTCTCCAAAAAGTCAAACCCTATTTTTGACTGGTACCAGAAAACCAGAAAACCAGAACCAGTACCAGAAGTACCTGTCCATAATTGCGCAGGTCAAGTTTCAAGGGGTAAAACTTGGAATTTTCTGAAACAGTCAGCTCCAACAAACTTGCCTCATCCCAGCGCATCTCTTGGTAAGCTCAGTTTCAATTTTTGAGCATTTTCATTTTCTGGTCATTTTCTTAGCTCTAGGTCAAGATGTCTACAAGCACCAAGTGATTGTGTTTCTTTCAATGATCCTATTTATGTTGTTGTTTTGGAAATGATTTAATAACCTAATAACAACAATAAAAACTTAACACTTTGGCCAATAATTGCTGACAAACCTCATCCTTCCAAACCAAACTTAAGGTATACAAGAAGCTAGGCTACTGATAAATTATTTTTTTACACCACAGCTTCCATAAAACAAAAAGAAAAATTATCCTCAAACAATTCCAAGGCCCATAAAAAAAAATATGAAAAAAAGCTCGACCATCACCAAAAAAAATTGCCTGCCAATGAACCCTGCCTTGAAGAAGCTCCAAGTGTTGATCCTCCAACCAACTCTAACAACACTTGAAAAACCAAAAATCCTAGGAAATATGGCTAACTATCTCTATGCACTCACAAACAAGACAAAGGCCATATAACAAGCCACTCTTGTCCAACTTGGCCTGAAATGGAAGCCTCTATTAAATGACAAGCCATGCAAACACTCTCAGCTTATAAGATAGCCATATAATCCAAACATTGTGTAGGCACCTCACCCAATGCTCCTTTAGATCCTTTGATACCCATCAAGTGTTAAGAATTGGGGAGAGAGGATATCTTAGATGATGAACTAAATACAAATGGTGGGAATCATATTGCAGTAACAACGAACCAAAACTCCATCCCCAATCTCTCCAAAAGGGCCCCACCATACCAATATTCATCTTAAATGATTCAGACTTTGGAATAAGGATACACAAGTGTCTAATTGAGAGTTGGTTAAAATAAAGAATATCGTGCTCCTAAGAAAGAGGTATCCACTCATTCCAGGCATGAGCAACCGGATTCCATAGATCACACCAAAATGCGATGCCTTTTCGGTTCAATCTACATTCCTAAAAGCACGACTTCTCCACAATGCACACCCCTTGCTCTTTCCAACTCCAAATTGGCCGGAAAGATAAGTCCCATGTGGCCTGACTACCTTCCTAATGCCATCGAACCAACCCCACTATAGTTCTCCAAGTCGACCAAGTTCTCCTGAAGATGAGTGAATCTGAAATTGGAAAGAGGTGGGGAGTGAAAATAATGTCACACAAATAAAAAGACCCCCAACTCTACCAAGATGTTGTGTTGACCTCACTTGGTGTTGAAAAAGAACCTTCCAAGGCGTTGAACCCTCCAAACACTACACCACCCACTTAGCTGCCAAGACACTTCCTTGAGAGGTGACATCAATCAAACCAAGACCCCTTCATCCTTGGACATAGTGCAAACGTCCCAAGGAACTAGAGGCAAGCCACACTCCCTGAAATACTTCGACCACAAATATGTCCTTGATAGCTACTCATGTCGTTGAAACTGGGTCATGTTGGGGCACTAGCAAGAAAAGTAATATACATGTGAGGCATGAAGGATGTGACCAACCACAATAAACTTACCTGCAAAGGGGATATCCTTATAATGATATATACGTAACTTACATTGTAGCCTTTGCAGGCACCAACCCCACATAACAACTAGATACAACCCAATCCTAAAGGGGATACCTAGATATCTGACAATAACAATTGGATGAATATGGGACTAGGCTATAGGAATCCATTCATGAGATGAATCCAATCCAAGAAACCAATAATTAGTTTTATGAGCACTGACCACAACCCTTGAAGTAACACAAATGGTATCCAAGCAAAAATATCCCCATCAACACACTCTTAATCAACATGGGCAAGGAGGAGAGAATCATTTGTGAAATGGTTATTGACTATTTTCAATCCATTTGGGAGAAAAATATCTCTAATCTATTTTGCAATACATGCTACCTCCAATAAATATCCTAAGGTATAGACAATCAATACATAAATAAAGCGCCAAAGGGAATTCCTGACGAATAGATCAATGAAGAGCAATCGATAGGGACAAGGAATTGTTAACTGAAACAAAGGTCAAAGCATTGATCAAGAGAGTATTCACCATGGAAACACACAGGGAACCAAATCCTAAGCAAGATAACATCTATGAAATGAAGGACCAATCAACCCTGTCATAAGCCTTGTCGAATTCAATCTTCAACATAAGGCACTACTAACCAGTCTCTTGGGCCCACTCCATAGCCTCCCAAGGTAAAACCACAATATCTATAATGAAACTCCCTTGAAAAAAACATGTCTGCTCTGGTTGAACCACATACCAAGCCACTAACTGAATCCTCAAAGACAAGTCTTTAACCATTATTTTATAAGAAACCATGAGTAAGGTAATTGGCTTCCAACCCCCAATGGTATCTCTTGCTACATTCTTGGGGATGAGCTTAATCAACCCATGATTAAGCAACACATATAAGAGACCAAATGAAAATACCTATGAAACCAAACTACAAAAAATAATCACCTATGGAATCCCACATAGCCTTGTAGAAATCACAAGGAATACCATCAAGCCCAAGAGACTTTCCATTATGCATAGACATTAAAGTGGTGAAAAGTTCATCCCTCAAAACCTCTATATCCAATCTATCCTAGACACCACTAGAGACTTTGCGAGGGACAACTCTGCAACAAGCATCCCGAGCAACAAGCACGTCATTTGTTAGATCATAGGGAGAAAATATATACTGAAGAAACAAGCACACCATCCTTCCTCCTCCTGCGAGTCATCATCTTTCCTTGACCTCTCATGAAATTCACAGTGAAAAAAACAGTAACCTCCCACCAAAGGATCCACCTTTGTGCACCTAACATCCACAAAGAAAGGTTCCAAACCTGATGAAAAAGGGTTGAAAAATCCTCCAAATATAAATGTGACACATTCATCCTAAAAATTGAAGATGAAAACACATCAATAGAGTGACCTAGAGAAAGCAAGGTCTATATTAGAAGATGATCCAATCCGATAACATCTATTAGCACATCCACTCACAAAGTTTTCCAGAAAAGGTCATCTCCTCCAGAGGGCCATAGAAGCAATCCAACCAAGCTTGAACTCTATCTTGTTCTTGTCTATAGTTGGTCTAGGTGAGACAACCTCCATAGTCAAGACCCTTTTGTCTATAGTTTGAATAAAAAAATGTAAAGTTTCCTTGCAGGTCAACACCAAGCCTATTTCTCCTAACCACTAATCATTTATCCTTTGCCTCTACTCTGGTCCCCATCCCACTCCACCATAATAAAATCCTCACATAATCCACTTTGCAACCAAAAGAGAGGCGGCCATCCAATCCCAAAGGCAATCCCTCTCAAAACTGAGATTAGGGGTATACACTACACAAAAATCAAAACCCAATCCCATATCAAAATAGTGACCCAAACATCGATCCTCAAGATCAAACCCAAAGACAATCACAAAACTCTGCACGAACGAAGAAATGGAAATCACCATCCTTACACTCCCCTAATGATGGTTGAAATCCCAAAACAACCCATTCCAATAGTAGTTCATTTGATTCTGAAGCTCAAATATAGATGACTCCACCTCTAGTAAGAATACCACATCTTACTAGAATCATTGCAACACACTTGTAACAAACTGCTTGGCATTGGGAATCATCATCCCTCCCACATTCCAAGACAGTAGGGAGAGATTCATTCCAATAGAAGATGAAGTCCTAAATCACTGTTTTGGTTGGCCATCTCAAAACCCTCTATGATCTAGTGAATGAATCATATCATCCTTATAGAATTATGTTAGCTATTTTAAGAGCGAGAGAGGGAAACCGCTTCTGTTTGTGAGATTTAACTTGCCAAATTTTCTCAATCTCCATATTATTGAACCCATAATGTACAACAGTCCCCAAACCCACAGGAATAGAAGCACGAGGCATGCCAAGCTACTATTTCACCTAGAAGCACGAGGCATGCCAAGCTACTATTTCACCAAGGAAGTACTAGGAACCAACAATTGAATTGCCTAACTAGAAGGTTGGTAAACACTAGCACAAGTAATAGACAAACCACTTGCACCTGCACTTGAACCACCATAACCTTGACCACCAAGACCACTTACCATAGTTCCACCTACTCTTGAACTTGTAATACCCAAGGAACCACTTCCTCCAACACTTAAACCCCCTTAGAGCCACCAACACCTGACTTTAAAGCCATAGAGGAACCCCCAACCCCTACACCCTAAGAAGTGCATGTCACACTTGCAGACTCCCCAGGATTGGGTCTATGAAGGGGGAAATCTTGAATCAAATGATACTGATCTTGGAAAGAAAAGCAGACATTTGAAAAATTAAGATACTGAACTTTATGCTATTTGACTCCATTAATATTGCATACTAAAATATATGGGGGAAGCTTCCACTTCAAGTCTACCTCCACACACACTCGTGGGTTAGCTCTAAATGAGTTACATTGGCCATCAAGGATAAGAAATTTACCAAACCTTCATGCAAATAAATCAACAAAGGGGCACATATCAACTAGAAGTACATGGAATTCTAACCAAAGCGAATAATTACCCTAACTAGGTCTTCGTGATTAAAATCCACCCTCCATGACTAAACATGAGCAAGGGACCCGACAATGTTCTAGGTACCATACTGTAACACCTAGCGAGTTGCAACATCTGAGTTAAACATAATGCATACATATTTCAAACCCAAGCCCCAATAAGAGTTCAAGGAAATACCCTTGGCCTCCCAATTAAACAAACACCAAATATTGAAAGCCTCTTCATTTGGCATGTTGCATTAAAAAACAAAATGACTATCCAAGTATCCAAATGCATATGCCCCTCAAAATATTCCCCAAATATTCAAATGCATGCACCCCTCAAAATATTCCTTGTTGTTAGCAAGGAAGAAGTTGAAGTCATAAGGGATTGGATAGGGTGAAACATCATTTTTTACATAAGGTTGAGAAGGGATTCTAGTCTCCTCAAGAACACGATCCACATGAGGTTGATATGGTTTTGCATTAGAAGTTAGCTTCTCTTCTCCCATGATCAAGTCCTCCCCCGCCGACACCACGTTCTTGTCCCCATTCGACAATGCAATCCCTAAACCCCACCTAAACCCTCTGTCTAATCGGGAACCCCTTCCAAACAAAAAGGCTCGTCCACAAGCACTGAGCTTACCATAGTCTGTCAATATGCACTCAAGCTAATCACAATATCGCCACCCATGGTACTCACGTTGTCTTTTGTTACCACACAAACTAGCAACTTTAGATTAAAGTCCCAAATATAAGGCACTTGCCTTGTGGAACTAGCCTTGTGGAAATAGTAGACCAGTGCCTATCTTGATTGGGATATGTGGTCTAAGCCACTCTTGAGTATTTGTCCTCTCGTTTTGGTTGTTGAAGTCCCAAACATCATAAAGATTGCTTGAATGAGCATCAAACTAATAAATATGAAAACTTGCAAGGATTATAGGGAGGCTAATTCAAAATAAATTAACCTAAGTATTACAAAGTAAATCATATTAAACCTAGGGTAAGGAAATGAAACCCTAGTATATTCACCCCCAATACAATATATGTAGCCTAGAATTTGACAAAAAAATGAAATAGATCACAATTCGTACCTCACTTGCAATGTTTTCCTTGTAATAGCTCCTCCCTCAATGGAAACTTGCAACTCAAATCCTTCTATGATTACCCTAGAAAAAATACTAAAGAATAGACAAAATTACACAATATCTTTGCAAATGTGAGATAAGATTCTTCCCATTATTCTCCACTAATCCAATTGATGTACAAAATGAGAGAGCAAACCTTTATGCAAGTTTTAGCTAAAGTCCCCTCTCCAATAAAATAATATTTTCCTAAGAAAATATAACTAACTAGAGGGGCGAATTTGATTAATATCCCATAGAAAAATGCTTGGATACAATGTTCTAGATGGTTTTAGTGCTACACGTCTCCTTCTTCCATCCTTATCTTCACGCAAAACCAAAATCTAGGTGCCATTTGTCCTCCTCATGTGTAAAATAATGATAAAAGGCTTGGTCAAACCAGAAGGGAGAACCTCCAATAAGTGTGCGTGAATGCCAAGTGTAAAAATCCATGATGATGGTACTTTCCTAGAAATAACCACCTCCAAATAATACTATTACTTGGTAGGGTGAATTTCCAAGAAAATGAGTGGTTTTCCATGTGTAAAGCCTCATTTATAAGGGTGCTCTTCTAGAAATGTATGCCAATGACAAGTGTAATGCTTAAGTGCTCTTTCTAGAAGACCTTTGACCAATAAAACTTTAAAAGGATCCTTTAGCAAGTGTTCCCTTGGTACTTGTGCCTTGTGGACCATTTTGACTAAAATGAACACATATAATTGTGCTTTATGTTCACATTTAAACCTTCACCATGCATGAATTCACCCAAGAAGGGAGAGAATGAATGTGCATTTGTGTCCACTTTGACTAAGTCAACCTTGAAATTATCATCCTAGAAGGGATACCCTTGATACTTGTGCAAATGGGTCTTCATCAAATCCATGAGATCTCCTCAAAATGTGTGCAAGTGGGTGCCATTTGACTAAGTCAAACCATCACTAGTCACTTCACATGGGTGCAAGGTGTGAACAAGGTTATGCAAGAAGCAGATAAGTCTTCATAGTGGAGCACACCACCTAGGGAGGTGTGCATGAGTGGATAGAGTGGATGAGTTGGATGGATGATGTGGAAGGCTAAAACCCTAGGGCACATGGATAAGAAGCTCCTAGTCAAACATGAACACCAAATAAATCCTCAAAATTTGGGTCAAATGATAAAGATGTATCATGAAAAGGTTATCACCTGTGAATAAGGATATTATGAGGCTAGGGAGAATTGGCTTTTTGTCATGTGTTTTTTCCTCAACATATGTGCCAAAGGGGGAAGTAATAACTTAAGTTGTGTACCCCATGGACATAAGGTTGTGTATCCTAGTGAATTTAGGAATAAAACTTAGGAAAATAGGCCTCAATGGAGAATTATAACATAGGTTAGTATTTCACTTCAATACATGTCAAAAAGGGGGAGTGACTAGTCTCATGTGTATCACATGGACTTTAAATTGCAACTCCTAGTGATCAATTAGAAAGAAAAACTTAAGGAAAAGGTATTAATGAAGAATCAAAACAATAAAGTGCTAATAGACCAATACTTAGGCACTCAAACTAACGTTTATGATTTTAAAATTTTAATTAAAATATCCCAAACCAGTTAGGTGCACTCACACTGGAAATAGTAAAAATATAAAAATTGAGAATTTTTTTTCCACGAAAAAAAGTAGTAATTCTATTCATCCGAAGAGAACCAAATTACATTTTGTAGGTGCCTTAAGTACGACCCGACCATGGGTAAAGTGATTAGGAAATAGAAGCCTGAAGGGGCCCTGAAGCTGGCTAATAAGCTACAAAGAAAAAAATTAAAATGAGATGGGAACAACACAAAATAAGTCAGAAAATGACCATTGAAGTACAATAAGCCCCACCACAAAAAAAAACGCCAGGAAAGAAATCCCAAAGAAAACCCTGAAGGCCGAAAGGACCAGGTCAGAGTGGAATGAAGCTCTCACAACAACAAAACCAGATAGCAACAACACCAAAGTAAACCCCATCCTACAAACACCAGAAAAAAGAGAAACCAAAAAGTTGCATGCTCTCAAGAAGGACCTCAAAGAGTCATCACATCAACACTACATGCCCTTAGAAAGGACCTCAAAGATTTGGCCAAACCCCCCATCTGATATGAGGAAGAAAGAGTCACCAACACTGTCCAAAAAGACCCCGATCTAAGCAAACCGCCAAAATAAAGGGCCACCCACAAAGAAACAAACTGGTGGCAAAAAAAGGTGGCTACAAAGAGAACCCCAGGCCACCAAAGAAAAACATCCACATGAAAAAAACAAACCCACATCCATGCAATAGACGAGTCGATCTGCATAAGACCATATCATAAGAAGAAACAAGCTCCACACCCACCACATGCATAAGACCATATCATAAGAAGAAACAAGCTCCACACCCACCACAAACCACCAGATCAGGGAACCACACAAACAATCTTCACAATAGTAGACAATGACAAGAGTATAGGCAGCGACAACGGACGATGATCAGAGGCAAGATCCAAGCCACAGGATTTGAGGCAATAGATCATAAGCGGATCCACAAATCCTAAATGCAGCACACCGAATCAAATCACGTCACACCAAGAGAAACACACATCAGAAGGCGACAACAAGGGAAACCATCACCAGAGCCCTGCACCCACACTCCTGTCTAGATCAAACCACAGACACAGATCCGCACCGTTGCTCACAAGTCGACCACCACAAAACCAAGAACCG
Source organism: Picea abies (assembly GCA_900067695.1). Lineage (NCBI taxonomy): Eukaryota > Viridiplantae > Streptophyta > Pinopsida > Pinales > Pinaceae > Picea > Picea abies. The sequence continues at coordinate 166 of CBVK0101461067.1, read as the reverse complement.
ACGGACTGACGATCACTAGTGAACTCGCCAAAAATGACCAAGCCTGAAACAAGCCTTGTCAATGACTATTGTAGACTGTGGCTAGGGTAAACCCTATAGCCACAACCCACTCCAACCCAGGACATCAAAATTGAGAAGTTATAATAAGGTAAGACTTAGGAACTTT
>CBVK0101461044.1:0-23623 GCA_900067695.1 Picea abies | reverse complement strand
GGACCATGCAGGATTCTCAGAAAATTTGCAGCCAATGCTTATGAAATTGGGTTGCCAGACAATGTTGGGATATCACCGATATTCAATGTTGAAGACCTATATATTTACAGGATATATGAAGTAGGAGAATCAAATGATCAGAAAGAATTTTAGTGGGAAGAATAATTTACCACAACAGAAAAACCTCAAATGGAGAAAATCATTGAACAAAGAGATGGAAAGAAGACCAGGAGGAAGACATATCATGAATACTTAGTGAAGTGGAAAGATCATCCAGTGGAAGATTCAAGTTGGGTCATTGAACCTTATATTTTGAAGCATGGAAAAATAATGCAGGAAATCATGGACAAGAGTCCATGAATATTTTAACCAGAGGATTATGATGCAGGAGCATCTCCTTCAAAGTCAAAGATGCAAGCGTGGAGGCAGGGATACGACATCTCAAAATGGTAGAATTTCAAATCAACATTTAAATCAGAAGTAAATCGAGTTGTTGAGATATTTTGGAAACAACGTTTTTTAACATATCTTGGTTGTAAAGTCTTATACGACTGTAAGGAGTTTCATATATAGAAATTTGACTCTTATCGAGTAATAACTGATAGTTATTGTAATAGGACAAGGTAGGTAACAAATAAGACTTGATAGGATAGGTTGCAGACAGGACGGAAAGAACTTATGGAGCCAGTCCTTAGATATTTGGTTGTTGTATTACAATAGAGATAGGCAGAGATAGATCAGTAGAGACAAAACATAGTAGAAGAAAGATGCAGTGAAGAACTACAATACTATGTAATTTGTTTCATGAATGAATAGAATAGACAGAATTGTCTAAATCCTTCAGATTGTGTTCATTTTGATGTGTGATTGAATGAATGTTGCATTTTGTGTGTGTGATTTAGTTCATTTCGTTCATGTACGATTGTTAAGAGTTAATCGTATGAGGTTGAAACAAAACTGGATAAGTTTCAATTGTTTCTCTTCTGAAACTCATATGCAAGGTGTGCATCTCATACGCAAGGAGTGTGTCGACAAAATCTCATATTGACTCAGAAAATTTCAGAGAGAACAAAGGGAACTTAGACTAGGTGCAAGGAGTGCACAACGTCAAGGAGCGAGCAAGCGTCGAAGAACGAGGACAGAGGAACACAAGGAGTGCGAGAAGAAATAATTTTTGAGAAATCATTTGAACTGAGTTATCGAAATCCCAAGAATGCAAGGAGTGTGTGGGAAATCAAAATATTCCAGGAGATAAAGATCAAAAGAGATAGTGTTTTTCAGAAGTGCAGACAAGGTCCAAGAGACTAAATTGTAGGAGGAGAAAAGGTCGAAACCTTTGAACACTTAGAAAATCTTGTAATTCGGAAGAAATCATAAGCTCGGGAGGAGAGATAGAAGCTGTTGGATCATAGTGCAGAGGAAAAACAACATTCTGATCAAAGCAAGGTGCACGAACCTTAGCGCTTTGCACATGCAGAAGAGTGGACTTACCAAACTTTCAAAGTCCTGAAGTAATTTGGGATCGTCCATCGTCAAGAAGGACATGTGTCACAAGATTCACAACTCTGGAAGTTCGTGGACCAAGAGGAGGTGAGGTAGCCAAAGTATATCTTGGTCGTTGATCGCCAAGAGATACCTGCCAATATATCAGTGGCTTCAGGGAAATCACTTCGAGAGTTTCAGTTGAGAGTTGAAACTCTTGAAACCCGAAGTCTGAAGGAGATCTCAACCATCGGATCCAGAGGAAAAGTGGCATGAATTTGTGGACTCCGAGTAAAGACCCAAAGTAATTCATAGCCGCCAGATTTAGGGTGAGACGTGGTGCAAATATGTGGACTCTGGGTAAAGACCCAAAGTAAATCTCAATGGTGTGATTCAAGTGGACACACGACAGAAATCCACATAATTCAAGGGAACGTGAAATTTGAGAATTGAGAAATATGAATTTCGAAGACCCGAAGGGACTACAACCATCATATCAGCGGGAGACACATGTCAGTGGATTACCAGCTCTAGATAAAATCAATTGGGAAAAGAGTTGAGATTTGAGATTTTCGAAGACTGGAATCCCGAAATGATCACAATAGTTGATTGAAGAGGGAAAGTGGCAAAATATTTGGCAATGCGAGAGAAAGCAAGGTTTGAGAGTTGAAAACTATGAATGCCGAATCGTGAAGCAAATCACGCCCATTGATTTGAAAGTGTCAGATCTGATCTGCAGACTTGGAAGGGACTGATCTCAGCCATCAGTTTAGAAGCACCATCAAGATCATGAGATCGAAGGTCACTTCACATTATGGGGATAGAAGGTGCTTGAGCTTTAAAAATTTGAGGGCGGGACCCAATTGAGACCACGGTATTGGTAAAAGGACAAGTGGTGGCTCAAGGTGAATTGTTGGGAAAAAATTAGTTTGTTTCAAAACCACTCTTGGGCACGCCCAAAATCACGTGTTTACATGAGGTCATCACCCAAGGTCACATCAAAGGAGGGGCTTATCAGAAAAAGAGCTAGAGCCCAAACTTTGAGATTTTGCAAGCGTGAAGGGGAAGGTTGCGAGTGCCATAAGACCTGCGCCAGAAAGCCGAAAGGGCCTGTGTTTAGATATAGAATGAGACCATCAAGGTTTCATAGAGTCATTCGACTCAAGAATCAAATATCATTGACCATGAGGTCGTGTAGCCTTATAGGGGAGTAGGGTGACTGCATCACTGACCAATTCCTTTGTCTACCTGATCATCATAAAAATTTCACTGTAATTTGTTTCCCTATGCTGACATCCATTTATTCTGTAATCCAAAAAAGAAAACCCAAAAACTACAGAGTAGTGATTCCATTGGGCTATGGAGTCATTTCTCCCCGTTTATTTACCGCACACCAATGCTTAATAAGATTATTTACAAACATCTCCTACTCCTAACTAGTAGAAACCAAACCAATTAGGTGAAGACAAATTTCCAAAAGAACCATTCAAGTAACAAATTGATTAGCTGAATCTTTTGCATGTGCTTAAGAAAAAAACAATCTTGAAAATAAATACGTGGCTCACCAGACAATCGAGCGTTATAATCCCAGTGAAAAAATGATAGAAGATTTAAACTCGAAAAACCCTCTAGATATGCAGCCATGCGATCATAAAGATCATGAAACATTACTTTTGAATCAACAGTAAACACATAATCTCCCATCTTCAGATGAACATACAACTTTTGTGAATAATTTGATCCAATAGTCAAGCTACACTCTAATATCATTTGTTTTATGACAGTGAAAAAAAACATGTTGGATAATCCGATTTCCTTCATCTATTTCTCCAACATCAGATTCATACTCATAGAAAATGGGCTCATTGTTGCACAAGTCAATGAATGTTGATGTGAAATTCTTCTCTTTTCCATTTTGTGTTGTTGTTATATAAATAAGCTCGACACTGCCTCTTTCACAACCTTCCAAAATCTTAGATTCAAAGTTTTCAAAGAGAGGATGACTATTGCTCAAGTCAATGGAGGGTAATATGAAATTTTTCTCTTATCCATTTTTGTATTCATCATATATAGGTTGATTATAAAAAAATTCTGAATTTTGAAATTCACAAAATTTTGTTTCATGATGCTCTTCAAAGAAAGAACACAAATGAACAATTTGGTCTTTTGGAACAAAAATTTCATTATGAAAATAGCTTCTAGAACCATCTAATAAATTTGTTGTCATACTATACATGACACTGTCATCAATAACATCTTGAAAAACTTCTCCTTGAAAATAAGAATGAGAGAAAGTTTCATGAATGATCAAATCTTCTTCATCATCATAGTCTGGAGACTTTTGATTGATTTCAACTGAAAATGATAAAAACAATTGTTCACCATAAATATAATCTTCAATAATTTCTTCACTAAAATAGTGGACTTCACAAATATTTCCAACAAAAAATTCTTCATGAAGAGACCCATTCAAATGGCCATCAAAATTGTTAGGAGAATTATGAGAAGATTCCAAAATATCTTCACTGATCTCATCACTAAATCCCTCCTGAAATTTTTTTCTAAGAGATTTAAATTGCTAACAACAATCATTCAAGAGGCACTCGGCAGGATAAATCCACTTACAATATGAATGAAAAGAAACATGGAAATCCTTTAATGATGAAATACTAGAAACAGGAAGAGATCGGTACCATTGTCTTGCCTCTCCTTCCAAGGAGTACATAAACATTTTCAGCAATACATATTCATGATGAATATCAAGTTGGTCCATGTATTGATGAAAATCAATCAAGTGTTTTGAAGGATGATCTTGATCATCTCCTATGAACCTTGGAAGGTATTCTCCCCATTCATGCATAGTAGGCACAACATTTGGAAAACCAGGAATACCGGAGAAATCAAATGGAGCAAACCTATGAGCCAAAATGGCTTCCATGGCCTTCGACATCCTGGATCAATGGAGTCACCAACCAATTCCTCCTTCATAGAATTGCCAGGTGAATAATGCAATCATAAATTGTGTCCAACCCATGTTCACCATCAGGAGCTAGAGCTGGTCATTGTCATTCTTCCCAAGGAAGATGTCTTCACTCCTTAGACCCCGGCAATGGTGCCAAAAGATGTTAGTCCCTAAATTTTCACTTGACTGTGAGAGGGAAATCTAGGGCATCATCAAGTTATTACAATGGTTTTATGGATAAATCTTTAAATTGGTTTTTTAACTGGTTTGAAGGTTGGGGTCAATGATAATGTATGATATAAATTCACAAAGGCAAAAGAAAATCAATATCTCACTAACTTAGTAAATGGTAGTCAATTCAATAATCAAATGGAAACAAAATATGAAAGATAAAGAAGTATGTAATATTTCAATTTGTACACTCACATATGAAACTCTTAATCCCAAATATCATTCAAGAGAAAATAGACATGTACTTGAAAACAAATATGATTATGAACAAGCAAACAATAGAATTTCCACTGACTTACTCACAAACAAAAAACAATCAAATGCTTATCACAATATTAGCATGCATTCAAGTAATAAAAAGATAGAAATATAGACAAGAATATAAATCTGATCATAAAAAATCCTTTTTCCATTTAGTATAAGATGAAATAGTTCTTTGTTTTACAATGTCTTCTCAAAAGTGGCTAATGGTTCCCAACCAATCCATCGTTAACTTCTCCTTCTACAGAGTTTATATAGAAAGAGTACATAATTATCAAGATCCAAAAGAAATTGATCTGAAAAACTCCTCATCCATATTTAGTTTTGTGTTTCAAATAATCAAGGAGGATATCAGATCTGATCTCCAAATCGAATTCATGAGGTGGATCAGCAACTATTGTCTATGAGTTATATTAGGAAAATAAATCTAGCAAATTTATGAAAAATAGGGTCAAAATATCTCTTCATATCTCCAAAATAATGATATTTGTAAAAACAAAGAGAGGTTTTTGTAAATGGGCCCATTCCAAACAAAAACCTTTTTTTGTTTCAAACAATTCATCTCCAACATCTTTGAAACCTTGCCCAAAATTAGTGACTAAAACATGAAATCATTTATTTGTGAAATTCTGAAAAATAGGCCTCAAAGATATATTCAAATCTCTCAAACTATGATATCTTTGTAAAAACCAATACAAGGTTTTGTGAACGGGTTAGTTCCCAACAAAAAAATCTTTTTGTTTCAAACAATTCATCTACATAGTTTCAGAAACGACTCTTGCAGATAAAGACTAAAACATGGAAAAAAAAAGCAAAGTATTGTCTGTATCGATTTCGTCCCTACTTCTTTGGTCCTCCGATATGGATCTCTTTGCAATCCTTAGGATCTTGTTCTTCAAATCACCATTAAAGCAGTCTTCCACTCTTTTTTCATCCATCTTTGTGGGATACCCTAACTCTAGTTAGGATCTTGACGTTCTGGGAGTAAAAAATGGTTTACAAATTCCATAGGCATCTCCTCTTTCTGTCACCATCTCTCTCCATACATATACAACCTGCATGCAGTCCATATTGAGTGTTTTGTCATATGTATCAAAATGTTACCTAACACTATTGCAAACCCATCGAAGTTATGTGCAAACATCAAAGAAATTTGTTCATGATAACCCTGGAGTGTTGTACAGAAGTTGAACCATCCTACATCTCCAAAATTTTGTGAAATATATGGGTAATACTCAAGAAATTCTACACCCTATGGTTCCAGCCGAGTAATTTTCCTTCTTTTCTTAAGTTACATGGTGTTGATTATAATTACTAAAATTTAGAGTCATTGGTTAGGGTTTCTATCAGCAACACTTAAAACCTCTAATAATAGGAATACTTGTAGAAGAGATTTACCACCTACAAATCTTGAATAAACTAACACACGAACACAATGAAGGGCTCGAGTGTCATCTATCAGCAATCGTGATATGAAACTAGCAAACCTGTGGTCTGATATAAGAATGGATAAGTACAAATCATACTCTTCGAATGAGTATCATAACTGAATTCACGACCTAATCTTAATCATCAATGATGTTGGCTTCTACGAAAGGATGTCGGGAATTTTTGAGACGATCTTATGAAGTTGGCACATATATAATGATGATTACTCCTGGCGTTATAAGAATAGCGCTATTCTTGTAGTGCCTTTTCCCTCTAGAAGAATTTCAAATTTGAAATGAGGGAAAGGAATTTTGATTTGATGAAAAGATCCTAAATTTCTAATTCTAATATTAATCACACTAATGCATGTTACAAAACTCAAAAATGATATTGCAAACACACTTTTAAAACTACATAGGAAGAAAACAAAATGTACAGGAATGCTAGGAAAGGATAGGGTAGGGAAAAGAATCTTTCAATAGTGATTGCAAAATCAATGACTAACAAGTTCCACACTAACAATGACATGGATGGGATTTCCTCCTTCTATTCCTGCCCTTGGACCATTTGTCTTCCTTTCATATTTTGCACACATGATTTCCTCAATATACTCCACAACCCAGAGATCCCTACCTCTTCGTCATCACTTGCTAAGCCCTCTCTATCATCTATGTCTCTCTTATTATTATTCATCTTATATTGGTAGGGTACTCCACTCCACGTATTTACAAATGTTGTCATTATCTGCTTTATCTGCTCTTCCTCCATCATGATTGGGTCCATGGAATCCTTCTTCTTTCCCTTCTCCATCTCTTCCTCCATTTTTCCACCTCTTTTCAGTGCTTCCCCACTTCCCCCATGCACACAGGGAAGTTTAGTTGTATTATTCTATATTCATCACACTATTTTTACATAGTAAAATCTTTATTGAAGTATACATCAATCTGATATACCTACCTCTAGGTCATTTTAGAAACTCGTGCTCTGCTGCGCTATAAGACTTCACAGTATCTACTACAAATTCTATGATAAACCCTGCAACAATACTGTCTAACTAGAAATCTACTACACACGTGAATTTGTTGTTAACTTGTTGTTGACTTGTTGTAACTACATGATCTCCATAGGATTCCACTCGAGTTATTTGATTTGATTTGTAGGGTGGTTGTATTTTAACCTCAATAGCCACTCCTGTAACACATGCGGGAAATCACAGAAAAATACCTCATGTAAGTCACTAAACACATACTTGTCCAGATATTTGTGTGATGTTATCTTGGTGTTTTTGTTATCCTTCTGTGCAAATTCAATATCCTTTATTCTCAACCATCTTTCAATCTCCACCTTTGTTGGATTCCATGGTCTGAAAATTCCTTGCTATACCTTCATTCTTTGCGAATCTTTCACGAATATCAGCCACTCAATCCCATGCATTTCCAACTGGAAACTAAACTATTTGTTGGGTTGAATTCTCCTATCTTCCTACTTCTTAGTCAGACCCAGGTTCATATATGATCAGGGTTCCAACAAAACCTCTCTAAAACTATTGGCCCTCCTGGTAACCCAGAAGGAAACACAACACATACTGTGTACTACGTATTCTCACCCAAGATATTCTTATGGGTGACTGCAAAGCTCACGTGCTTGCATCCCAGGGAAGAGTGGGGATCTAGGATTCAAATCTATTTTTACCCATACATTCAACATATTTATCCATTCATATTGTTAAGATTCATTCATCTGTTAGTTTACGCATACATTCTAATAGATATATTGATTCATTCATTCATCCATTCATCATCTAACTACTGATAGAAGGTAAATTATAAATAAAAAACATGCATACTACAGGTTTTACCATGGTTCACCCCCTCCTGGGATACGCCCAATAAGATCTTGCTTCTTAGGATATTTTATTAAGTCTACTGCAAAATATGGCATTGCGCGCAGTACATATTCGATCATACAATCATAAAATAGGTTCCACAACCTCTGTGAGGTGGACTAGATCATACCAGGCTCCTCAGGCTGTTCTCTAACCCTAAAAAAAATAACCTACTTGACTCTCTACAAATCAAAGACTTACAAAATAGAATAACTTATGACACTTCGAACCACAAATAACAATCAACAACCCTCTGACCCTCAACCTAGACCTCCTAGGTGCTTATTTATACTATTTTACAGTCTTATTAGTCATTACATTCCAAAACCCTAACCCTAACATGGTGAGGTCTTACTGCCTCTGCGCCTTGCATGCTTTCCCCCTTTGCATGTGGTTTTTCCTTACACATGTTGTTTTTCCTTCCAGCTGTCTTTTTCCAAATTAAGATTTACTTTCCAAAAATGGACTTTTCCTCAAAATCGTCCTGCGCCCAACAACCAAGTGGTGTCTTTCCTTATTTTTAGAATGTTAGTACCTAAAACTATATATCCAAAATCTCCTTTGTTCCTAAGCCTAGCCTGAATATATAATCCCCTTTCAACAAACTAATCCTTTCCATATGACCTTCATTTTTCTATGCTTCATTTACTCTTGGTTGTTTTTATTTTCTTTGAATTGATTTTATAGTTTTTTTAGTAAGGCATGTTTAAAGTGGTTACATAGGATTTTATGGTCACATTATGGATGCTTTAATTTCACTACTTAAGTTGGAGGTTTCCCTATAGTTGTGAGGTTAAATTTATTGCTGCAGAAAGAGGGTAGTTTTTGTAGCACAAAAATAACATCATTGCTAAAAATGCGCTGCAAAAACCCATATATTCCAACAACATTGTTCAAATCATCATTCAAGAGCATTATGGATTTGAAACGTATTCTAATCATTCTAATTTTTAGATTGAGATTTTGTCTCATCAAAGGTGGTGATTTAGTTAAACATGAAGAGTACCCAATGATTTTGATCGATACACATGGAAAATCATCAAATGTTATGGTTTTGGCCATTCATTCTCCATGATTTCATGAATTCATCACATTCTTAGTTTTTTTTTTAAAGGTTTCCATTCTAATATTTATGTATACAAGAAAAACCCGATTGTTTGCAAGTTTATGGCCAAAAGCCTAATTTGCATAAAATAAACCTTCGATTGTTACAGGAGATAGGGTTTGTTATTGCATAATTGCATATAGTAGAAGTGATCACCTACATTTATTGGAACTAAATGGGATCGAGATTTTGGAGGCTCTGCTACAAATTGGAGAGAAATTCACTTAGGTAGGATTGTATGGATTTTGCAGCGCATTTCATGGTCATCATACATAAGTCGCTACGACATTTTCTAAGGGATTTGATAGATTCCAGACTTACGTTGGGTACCTTCCTATTCAGGGTTTAGAAAATTATATCTTCTCAACTTTCATTTTTCCTATAAATGGTGAAAGGTGGTTTAATAAGAAAGACATTCCATAAGACCTCTAAAATTCATTTCTTAATGAATATCATCAAAATCTAGAATGGAGCAAGGGAATTTCGAGTAAGTGGCTGAAGAAATAATGGAAAAATAATCTACCAATGGTTCAAAAGTACATAACATGTGAAGGTATGTTTTATATTGTTTATCGTTATCATATGAGGTTTCTCTTACATTTGAATGGGAATAGCAGAATGAATCTACCTTTCTTTTTATTAAAATTTTTAACCAAAATGGCAAATAAGATTCAAACCCATCCCAAGGAATGATCAATACAACCTTTTTCATCAAGGAATTATCAAAGTGTTGGCTATTCAAGAGTTAAACATAACCCAAACTCCATGGGAACATTTTTTTGGTTGCATTTGGTTTTGAAACAAAGGGGATTCATAAACATGTTCCTTCTACAAAGACTAAGGATCCTAAGAAAACTAGTAGCTTGACAAACAAGCCTAAAACTGTGCAAGTGGATGCTCTATCTGTTACAAGGGAAACCAAATCAAAAAAAAGGAAGTTGGTTCTTAATTAAGCAAGGACATCAAGACAAGATTTGGTGTTATTTTCAGATTAAACAAAAAAAAAACATAGTTTTCTTAAATATAAAAAATTATAGATCAAGAAAAGAGCCAAGAAAAATGAAGAAGAACTAAAATTACCTCTTGAACAAATGGAAATTGAACTTGTACAATAAGCCACAGTCATGGAAGATGGGACACTTTCAGATATGAAATAGAGTAGGGGAGATAAAGGGAAACAATCAGTATATGTGCCATTCATACCTAAAACTCGGGCTACAAACAAGACAGGGTTGAATGGAAAATCCATATCTAACCCTTCTTTGAAGAAAAGAGAACCAATTGTTGTTGATGATGATATTTCTGAGAGTACTCCAGGAAATATACGTAAGGAAGCAACAACCATTAAGACACTCAAAGATATGCCTATGAGGAAAACTACAAAAAGACAAAAGGTGACTTCTGGAGTTAAAATTCCAAAGTAAAATGTTGATAGAGTAGGGAAAGAATAGAGTGTAATCCCTTTGATGCCTAAAATACCAGAAACGAGTCTTGACAAGGTAATATTTAATCTACCTATACTAAAAGAAGAATAAGAATATATTGAGGTGTCATTTATATATGTTGAAAGGATTGAGAAAATTCCCAACAGTCAAAAGCCTTACATTGATCTAAATAAACCAACTGCTGAAGAAAATCCATGTGAAAACAAGACTGAAATAGGAGAAAATTCAAAAAGGAAAAAATATGGTAAGAAACGCAAAGTCATAAAACATCTTAAGAAACACAATAAACAACATAAAAAGAAAAACTCCAGGTTACAAAAGAGAATGACTAATTTGGTGGAAAAACATAACAATCTCTATGACTTTTCCCAGAAGTTAATGAAGAAGAACAAGAAATTGTATTGGACTAGGAGAGTGCTCAAAACCAAGTGGCTTCAGGAGAAGTTGAAACATCAAACTCCTGTCCAAGGATGAAGAAATTCTGAAAATTTTGTAAAAGTGCATGTTTTATCAGTTTTGACTCACACCGTAGAAAGACAGTTATTTTTGCAGTTCCCTTGTTTTGAAGACTATTAAGGCACTACAAGAAATTTGGAGGCTCATTTTTTTAAAAGGTTCGAAGAACATGAATATAGAACACCAAATGAAGTTGGAGATCAAAAGATTACTTCTTCCACATATTTTTCTATATGATGGTTATTTTGAATTAAATTTTGTTAGGATCAAAGAATATATTTAGGAGTCAAAGATGTGATCCTGAAATAGAGGATATTCACCTAGGAACCAGGGTTTTGTTATCTTCCCAAATTCGATGTAAGTAGAATATAGTTGTTATCTAATAGTTGGGAATATCAATATACAATCATAATTGAACCTATGTTTTGGGATCTTGGATCTAAACTTGTATATACTCTTTATCTATAAAAGAAAATGAAAAGAGAGGGTAAAAGGTTCAGTTTTTGGGGATTAAACAGAAGGGGAAGGTCTACAAAATTGTAAAGAGATTAAAGACTGCGAGATTTTATACTCAAGAAATCAAACATCTTGATGATTAGACTATTTATCTATGTATTTCATCTTTTTTTGTCTTATTTTACTGCAATTGAAATCAATGCAAAGCATTTATTTGTCCTTGGTTAAGATATAATTCTAGTGAATTATTTATTGTTAAATTAATTGTTTTGAGGATTTTCATTCAAGTATTTGTTTCAGGTTTTAAAATATCATTTTGAACTTGAAAATATTCTTAATACTCGTGAACATATTATTAACTTGTTCTCTATGTTTCCTCTATCTTTTCTTCTACATTAACTTGTTTATTTATCTGACCTATCAGTATGAATACCCTTGTCTAAGTGAAGTGTTGATAATAATTTGATTGAAAGTGTGTGACTAGATCCATAACCTTCAAACTTGTGCCAATTTATCCAAATCACTTGATTCATAATTCAAACAAAAAAAAACTAATGCAATAACTGAGGTTCCCTAGCTTTTCCCTATAAGAGTCTAGTGAAAATTTTAGGGATAACATATTTTGGAATCATTGTTTGGTATGAAGGAACAAAGTATCTTCCCTGGTTGTACAAGATTGAAAAGAGATAGCTCTTGATGGTGAATAAGAGTTAGACACAAAACTTTGACTACATACTTTTCACCTGGAGACTCCATTATAGAATTTGTGGCTCCTAAAAGAGAAGTAAGAGGACCAAATTCTTAGCCTGCCAAAGCTCTAACATCATCTTGAAGAAAAATAAAAACCAGAATGAATCTAGATCCCAAGCTAGTTCCAACACTATCAAATCTAGTGAGACTGTTGAGGAAACCAAAGATTACTTAGGGCCAGTCCTCATCATCTAAAGGAAAAACCCATTGTGTTCCTTAAGAAGTAGTTGATAAAATGTTTTTACCTGAGACTGTTCCTTTAGAAGAACAAATAACTATTCAGTTGGGTGAACAAATAGTGGGAGAATGGAACCCTTTTTCTTATCTTATTAAAGAAGAAGACGATAAACATTATCTCTTTACATCAGAATCCCTCAAAACATTTCCTAAGTGTACAAAAGAGGAAATAGAACAGACCCTGGCCTCACCTACTCGTCATTTGAGCATATATGAAGAAGATAAACCTGAAATACAAATCTTTAATAATATTCTTGCTATAGAAGGATTTATAAAATATGAAGAAAATCATCCTCAACCATCTTCGTATTATTTATCTCTCCCATCATCTCCTCCTAAAGTTCAATTTCCAAATGTCCCAACCATGGCTATAAAAATAATGGATGTTATCATTACTGCTAGATATGCACCCATGGTTTTACCTTAGAACTTGAATGCTTTTCCAACTAGAGATTACATGAAATACTTTCCCAGATTCAATGGAGAGGGAGATGTTACTTTTGAGGAACATTTAACATCTTACTATAGTTTTGTTAATAGCTTCAACATAGAGCATTTTGATGTTTGCATGAGAGTGTTTGTGCAAAGTCTACATGGAGAATTTGTTGGACAATTGGTTTGGATGGTTGGTTGTCATTGATGTCAACCCTTGGAGATTGATTTCAACTCTTGGAGAAGTCTGATAGACCCAAAGATGTGATTGATTCAACCCTTGAAGAAGTATGGAATCTCTAGAGATGTGGACACGATCGTTGGACGTTTGGTTGTCATTTGTATGGTCGAGATTTTCGATAAGTTGATTAATGAAGTCTACAAGAAGTCTCGAAGGTGTGGTTGTGGAACCTGAAGTGTTTTGAGGAATTTGAACTTGAAGGATAGTGTAAATATAGGTAACATACTCGTGGATGGATATTTGTCATCATGTTGTTTCCAATGGTAGGTGGTATGCCACGTGGTTCCTCACGATTGAGGAGTTATGGCCTCATGAAGTTGGAAGCCCTGAAGAATGGTTAAGAAGCCCTAAACAGTTACAAAGTCATTAATTAAGGGAAAAGTGGTTGTAACAAGAAAGTACAAGTTGACACTAAAGTTAACAAAAAGGGTAAAACAATTATGACCCTTAAACGAGGAAAAAGGGTAAAACAATTATGACCCTAAAGTTAGGAAAAAGGGTAAACAATTATGACCCTAAAATTAGGAAAAAAGGTAAAAGAGGTATGACCCTAAAATTTAAAATTAGGAAAAAAGGTAAAAGAGGTATGACCCTAAAATTAGGAAAAAGGTTAAAATAGTTATTACCCTAAAATTAGGAAAAAGGGTAAAACAATTGTAACAAAAAAATAATTAAGGATAAAGTGGTTACAAAAAAAAAATAATTAAGGGTAAACTGGTTGAAAAGAAGTTACATGGAAGAGTATAAATACACATCAATAGTCTCTCATTCTTACACAAAATTTCATTGAATATCTATCTAGTGAACACTTGATCTATTGGCGAATATGAGGTAGCGAGGATGAGGTCAAGTAAAGGGGATGCTTGGTCCACGGTGCAGCAAGGTATGATGATGCAACAAGGTTGCTACATGATTAAAGATATGTCTATATGATGTTTTGAATTTCATATCTTGGTTATGGTATGGTACATGTTGAGGTATATTTTGGTGATGTTATGGTGCATGGTTCATGGGATATCTATTTGTATATGGTTGAGTCATATCACGAGTGATATGACACATGTTTGAGGTACATATCTTATGGATGTTGGCACATGTTTGGTACATGGTTTGGATTCATATCTTAATGAGGTTATGGTACATACTTGGTGATGTTATTACATGATGAGACACATCTTGGCGATGTTATTACATGAAGAGGCACATCTTGGTGATGTTATGGTTCATGTTTTGATGCATGGTTTGGCACATGGTTGAGGCATATATCTTGATGATGATATGGTGCATTGTTAGAGGCACTTGTTGGTGATATTGTTACATGTCTGGTACATGACTAGAGGAATGTTGTTGTGATGTTGGGAATATGTTTTGAGATATTCTCTTGGTGATCATGGCATGAGTTGCATGAAATTGTGAGTGGATCTAGTTGATGATGAAATAATGGTAGTGATAGGTTGATGGTTTAGTATCAGTGGAAGTGACAGGTTGACAGTGGAAATGATTGTGGTAGTGACAAGTTGGTCTACATTTATATTTCAGTTCGACAGGACAGGCAAGGAAAGGGGTTGTAGGATCCTTCTAGTTGAAGCTAGAGAATCAGGGTGTTGTATCTTCCTTCGGGTTGGAACCTATAAACAAGAGGGTTGGAGCCTACTTCCAGTTATAAATGGTAAATCATGGAATTGTAGCTTCCTTCAAGTTGGAGCATTTAAATAGGGGGTTGGAGACTCCTTCCAGTTGTAGCTG
This sequence comes from Picea abies, assembly GCA_900067695.1. Classification (NCBI taxonomy): domain Eukaryota; kingdom Viridiplantae; phylum Streptophyta; class Pinopsida; order Pinales; family Pinaceae; genus Picea; species Picea abies. The sequence goes on along the minus strand of CBVK0101461044.1, from coordinate 8,506 downwards.
GAAAATTGGGAAGTTAGTGCTTCCAATGAATGTAATCTTGACATATATAATAAACCATTCTCTAGTTTTCTCCCATTTGGGTTTCCATCTAAATTCTGGTGTATTGTGTATATGTGGTTATTTTTTATGAATTGTTGATGATATATTGAATGTTAATGATAAACTTCTCAATATTGTTGATAAAGTTGAAGAATATATATTGTGGTTCAAAGTAATAAAAGTGCTCATACTGATTCACCCCCCTTCTCAATATTCTAAGAATTGGTATTAGAGTAGGTTCCTTTAGGAAACATTTTAACCACTAGAAGGAAGATCAAGGAGTACGCTATGTTTGGGGTACCATAGTTTGATGGTCAGAATGGTCAGAGATATGAGATGTGAAGCATAAAATTGAAAGTTTTTTTACAGGAACAAGGGTATGATGTTTAACAATCATTTGTTACAGGATACACCACTACAAAGGAACCGAAGGCTGCAGCCAAGAAGGAATTGAAAATAAACAAAAAAATAGAAATGGATTTCATCCGGGAAGGATTACCTGATCCAATAAGAGAGAAAGTTGGAAAATGTTCATTGGCTAAATAAATATAGGATAAGCTACATAATCTCTACTTTGAGGGGTCTCCCATAAGAAATCCAAAGAATTCTAAAGAATATGCAAGAATAGAACAAGAAGAAATATGCTTATCATGTCAAACATATTTAGAAGAAGAAGATTATGAAGAATTCATAGTAGATCTTGAAGAATAATTAATTAGTGTGTTAGATGAACTTGTAACGTCCCCGTCATTATGAATACAAGCGATGCAAGAAAGTGCAATTTTTTTTTAGGCAGGAAGGCAACGATGACAACAGTTAAACAACACAACTTGACGACGAACACAATGCACATGGAACAGGAAACAAACAACAACGACTCAACACACCAGAACATCATGCAACTGGGCGAAACATGTGAAAATCCAATGGCAGATAAAATCGTCTACCCGCTCGACACAACCAAGACAACGCCTACAAGATAAAGGAAAACATCAAACACTCGACACCATGGATTTGACGACCAGTAATATAAACCTCTACAGCACACGAACCAATGCATTGAGGCATTACAAAATCAAGTACTAAATCAAAATCAACGAACAACGCCCAAAACGGGAAGAACAAGCTCTGGCCAGGTTATCATTCACCTCTATCCATCAGGGCGTGCAATGATCCCCTCATCAGGAATCATGTTGTCACCAGGTGAGAGGCGTGACAGTAACCATAGCGCAACATAACATAACTCGACCAATAACCCAGGAAAAATCCAACGTGTCAAGAGACCTAATTAACTGACAAGAAAACTATACCCATGCACCCAAGCAACAAGTTGACAAGACGTAGGGGAGAACTAACTACTGTAAAATCATACATCATGTTAAATTCTTGGCGCAACAAAATATAAGGCAAGCATACATCAATTAAAGGACGTGATTATCCCTTTAAGGATTATTCCCTTTTGGTATCTACAAAGAAAGTGCTATATAACCTTAATATCATTGTTCGTAAAAGTTCGTTGTCAACAATCCACATTGTTGTCTATCAATAGATCTATTTCTAACAATTGTAACGCGGTCTAACTGTAAAATCTATGTCTATTAATATATAGTCGTCTAGCATTGATATCATTGTCTAGCAGGTATTGCTATCGATTAATAAAGGTTGTCTAGATTATATTGCAGTCTGTTAAATATATTATATAGTAGAATTAATTTATGATATTGTTATCATTTAATATGTAAAATGGTTGTCAATAAATATTCAATCCCAGTCACACATTACATATGAAATCGTTTTCCATAAATATTCAAATCGCAATCATAGAAATCACCGTCATAATCACTGTAATAATAATCACTATAATAATTATCACTGTAATAATAATCGCTTGACTAACATCATTGTCTATTAAGTTATATTTATAAATCTAATGGTAAGAATTTTGATAAATCTATGGACAGATCATTGTCATACAAATGTACATAAAATTGTTGTCAAATATATTGAATTCACAAGCTTGCTCAACCATCTATATGCAGCAATTACACAAACCATTATCATTCAATCATTGTCAACAAAGGTTAAAAACGCAGTCACACATTCCATATAAAATGTAGTCCTCAATAAATATTCAAATCGCAGTCAACAAAGGTTAAAACACAGTCCTCAATAAATATTTGAATCGTTGTCAACAAAGGTTAAAAACACAGTCTTCAATAAATATTCAAATTGTTGTCAACAAAGGATAAAAGTGCAGTCCTCAATAAATATTCAAATGTATTCCTCAATAAATATTCAAATGTATTCCTCAATAAATATTCAAACACAATCCTCAATAAATATTCAATTTGTTGTCAACAAAGTGTAAATATATCGTTGTGTAATATTACAAAATTGTAGTGTAAGTATTAGAAAACTCGCTGAGTTAAAAAGGATATTGTTAAGCATTATGATATCAATGTTAGGAACATTTACCATCAATCATTATTACCAAAGGGGAAAAATTTTTCATCAAGTATAAATTCATTGTCTTTAGCACCTAAAAATTTGTTGTATTTAGCATATAAAATTCGTTATATTTAGCATATAAAAATTTATTGTATTTAGCATATGAAATTCGTTGTATTAGCATATGAAAATTCGTTGTAATTAGCATATAAAATTTGTTGTAATAGCATATAAAAATTTGTTGCTTGAGGCATATAAAAATTCGCTCATCATTGTTATTTAATGAAATCAATAGCAGTGGTAAATAAATCTCTATGTAACAACATTTGTTGTCAACAATATTTTAAAAGTTATCCAGGATGACGCTATCTAGGATATCAAATCACAATCCCTTATGCTATTCTATTTTTGTAGCCAATCCACTCTGAAATCCCTCATTAACAATGATTACTCTCTATAAAATAAGTGATAATGTTGTCTATAATTTATATAAATCATTGTCAATGTTTACTTTCCACAAGTGAAAATTCTACCCATTAATAATCGTTTGTATAGAAATAAAATCACAGGTAAATAACAATGGTGTAAACAAAATCGTGTGGCAAACGAAAAAGGTATGTACCAAATTGCATGGTAAATCATGGTTCAATAAAAACCTTGGTTCAATAAATTTGTGGTTCAATAAATCATTGGTTCAATAAAATCGTGGTTCAATAAATCGTTGGTTCAATAAAATCGTGGTTCAATAAAAATGTTGGATCAATAAAATCACCGGTTCAATAAAAAATTTGGCTCAATAAATTGTGGTTCATTAAAACTCAGGTACAACCTTCAAGAAAAACGCTGGTAAAATTTTGTGGTTGATTAAAATGCCTGTGCAACAATCCATGAAAATCACTTGGTAAATTCGCGAAAAGAAAGGGGTATGAACTCTATCAATCAACTCTCGGCAATGTAACATTTTTGGGGTAAATTCAAAATCGATGTATATAAAAACATTGTTACAGCAATAAAATCGCAGTCATTAAAAAATTCAATAGCAGTCACTCCATCTCAAAAATGTTGTCAATTTATTACATCGCAGTCACTACATGTAATCACAGACAAAACAACCAACCAAGCATTGGGATTCATCACAAAAATCACAGAGATGATACCAAACAAGTGTTGGGGTTTATCAATAAAATCGTAGGAGTTATACCAATCAAGCATTGGGTAATATGCCCAGAAATTGTAGAGATAAAGCACAGAGATAATCCAACAAAAGACACAAAGATAAATCCTTCTGCAATGAATCAATCAATGCAAGGATGCTCATTCTCAGAAACACAGGGATAAGTAAGGGATAGATAGTTGGGAAAAAATTATCCCTCACTCATCATCCATGCACAAAAAAGAAGGGCTTTTGAATCTATAGGTCTTTAAATGCCGAAGTGATGACTGTCAATTCAGCTCCTGGCCGACTGCTCATGAACGGACTAATGACTGAAGGGATAAGGTAAAAACACGAATTCTTTGTAATAATCAATGAAACAAAAACAGAACAATCATAGAAATGACGGTTTGGGTTGCCAAGGAAATCACTTCAAAATGCAGCAAGCGTAAGGCTGGGATGAATTTAAGTTCCTTGATTAAAGACACTCAGTAAAACACATTTCTTTACACAATAGAAGTACAATAATGAAATCCCAAGAACAATATTAATCTACCATTCAAAAATAAATGCATGCGTACCATAGCCAAATGTGATAGCTCTGAGTCATTGTCCCACACGCGCTCCATCTAGATCCCTCTTGTCGATCAATGTGACCTCACTAGTACCTCCCAGCCAACGCTAGGGGTACTCTTCTTCCCCCTAAGCCCCTCGAGCCGCAAAGGGGACACACACACAATACCAAAGAACTGTTAGCACCCATCTCTCCTCGCAAGGTCGAGCTACCACTTGTTACCCGAGCTGGGTATCCCAACTCCCACAAGATAATTTCATTCAAGACAAAAATTCAACAGTGTAACGTTACACATAAAGATCAGATCCATACTCCTCCTCCACCATCCTTTTTATAGAGTTTTTCAAGTAATTAGTTTCTCAAATTCTCATTAAATTCCATTTTCATTTAATTAATTAGGGAAAAACTCCCACGTACACATGTCACCCATCCCCTAGTTGCACCAGCAATTAATTTTTATTAATTAATTAATTATTCCTATTTCCCTCACCCACCTAAAAGCATTCCTAAAAACGCTCCTAGGTGTCCCAAAAATCCCTTACACTTATCAAATGACTTACGCCTTACTAAATTTATAGTTGAGTTCAAAAATAGCAAGTTCCCAAGGCAAGATTCCTTACTAAATTAGGCATTCATCTTTTTCTTTATGTTTCCCCTTTTTCCTTTAGTTTCCTATTTCTTTTAGGTTTCTCTCTTTTCCCTTTTTAATTAAAAATCAATTTAGCAAGTGTAGAAAGACAACCATTTACCCCTCTATGTTTTTTAACTAAAAATTAAATTAGCATATGTAAATAAAACAATCATTTCCCTTTTTAAAAAAATTAATCCTCCCTTATAATTTTGAAAAATTTTAATCCAACTTTCCAGTAAGAGAGAAAGTTGGAAAATGTTCATCGGCTAAAGAACTTTGGGATAAGCTACATAATCTCTACTTTGAGGGGTCTCCCATAAGAAATCCAAATAATTCTAAAGAATATGCAAGAATAGAACAAAAATAAATATGATTATCATGTCAGACAGATTTAGAAGAAGAATATTATGAAGAAGGCATAGTAGATCTTGAAGAATAATTAATCAGTGTGTTAGATGAACTAAAGAAAGAAATAGAGGAAAACAAGTCTCTCAGAGAAGAATTGATCAAGCTAAAGGAAGGTTTTCAAAACCTTGAATAAGTCTAGTAGAATATTACGAACCTAAAATTCCAAATAGAAGAAGCTAGAAGCATTGAAGAAACATACAAAAGTCAGATAGAAGAGAAGCGGTGTTTGGAAGCCAAAATAGTAGCACAAAGAAAGGAAGTCGAGAAGAGAGAGAATATGTTGACAGATCATATCAAGGAAAAATATAAGGATTTAAACCATCTTGAATCAGAATTCAGTCAACAAGAAAGAATGCTTGAAGAAGAAATCATCTCCTTGAAGATCCAACTTGAAGAAGCAAAGAGAATGGAATAAATCATGAAGATTCACATAATGAAGAAAGAAGAAGAGATTGAGAAGCTTGAAGAAGAAGTTTTCACATTGAGATTTAAAATCATCAAGCTCAACAAGAACATTGAAGAGAGAGAAAGATCCACATAATCAATAAAGAAAGTTGAAGAGGAGCACTCCAGGTTGCAATAAAGGAATAATGAAGAAAAGGGTAAGAGCTATGCAGAAGCAATCAAAGGAAGGAATCATGGTCAACAAGAATCAAAGAATAATGAGTATAATAGAAATACATATTCAATAATACCTTCCACATTCAAGCCACAAAGAAGCTTCAATCATGATGAAGGAATCAACATAAGAGAATATCGTGATCAACCAAGGCATGAATTCAGAAGGACTGCACCACAAAGAAGATAATTCACTCCTGGGTGTGAAAGATTATTTTATGGTAATTTTTTTATTTGTACTAACTTTGGACATAAGGTTTTACATTGCAGATCATATGGAAGAAATGTTCAGACAAGGAATACCTATGTGGCTCCCAAAAACATTGAATGTTATAAATTCCACAATTACAGTCACATAACTCGAAATTGTAGAAGCATGATAGATCTCACCATGAAATAAAACATTAGTGTTAGATACACAAAGTTTTGGAGAAGAAAATAAAGACAAGAATAACATGTGAATAAAGAACAGGTCGCATAGATCGTAGAATTGTGAGTAGTGAAATAAATAAAACAAGAGAAGGTGAACAAAGAACATGCCCAAGATATTGTACTCTCAGGAATTGTAGTTCAAGATCATAATGAATCCACAAGAAAAAAGGAAGAAGTCAGAGTATAGAGAGATGATGAGTCTATATATGAAGAGGAAGATTACTCCTCATTAGAGCAGGTTCCTCCATTGTTTTGAGCCATCCGGCTTGGAGACTCCCAGTAAATATGAATATTGAATAGAGGGATTATGTGCAATAGCTACTATAGATCAAAGAACCATCCTTTGAGAAGTTTGAAATGTTTGCAAAGACAAATTCAAAGCAGTCAGATAACATAATTACAGAATGACAGATTGATCGACTGAGAAGCAATATTCCCATGCAAATATTAGAGGAATATCATTTATACACATTTCAGGAAGATATTCATGATTATATGGAAGACTCGAGACATGGATATATTTATTACAGGTTCAAGGATAAATTGCATGTGAAATAGGAACTTATTCATTTTGAGAAATAGGAATATGCGATGATCAGTTACAACAAAGAAGGCTTCATAATAGTAAAGTGACGGATGGTTCAGCATTGTGGACAATTGAGTATAAGAGTTATGGAAAACTTAAAACATATGGACAAATATGGATTTATGATATCATTGAAATGTCTAGATAGATATATGATAGAGCATATTTACAATTGGAATCAATGGACAAATGAAATTATTTGGTCACAAGAAAACAAGCAATGAAAGGCATAGCAGAACAGGGAAAGAGAAACCTTCAACATAAGCTATATCATTAGAGGGAAATTGTTGAACAGTGTGGTCATTAATGTCTAAATAGTGAACATGACAAACCATGAATATTTAAAGTCAAGAAATTTTGAATGTTTTTTATATATGTCAGAGAATTACAAGAGGAAGCACCAATGGACAAGAAGCACCGGAAGAGATGAAATGAAGAGTGTGCAAGAAGTCCCATATTGTTCTGCATATTAAAAAGAAGTCAAGGGGAGAGAAATCACCAGATAGAGAGATCAAGAAATAAAGACTAGAAGCATGCAAATAGGGGGAGACATACCGACACGGGGAGTTATACTTTTTCCCATAATGTCATCGGAGAGAAAAGAACAAAGGCATGAATATAGAGAGAAAGAAAAGAGGCATGGAGACAAAGAGAAAGATCAAAAACATGAAGATAAGGGGAACATCCCCAAAGAGAAATAAGAGAAGTGGCATGGAGAAAGGGGGAGTGATGGTCATAGGGGGAGAATGAGCATCAGTATGCATATGAGCATGAGTGTTGCCACCAATGCATGCCATTAGTGTTTCCATCAATTCCAAAGGGGGATATTGTTGGACAATTGGTTTTCATTGATGTCAACCCTTGGATATTGATGTCAACCCTTGGAGAAGTATGAAAGACTCATAGATATGATCGAGTCAACCCTTTGGGATGTTTGGAATCCCTAGAGATGTGGACGATATCGTTGGAAATTTTTCTGATCGTTGAACATTTGTTTCATATTTGTATGGTTGATATTGTCGGTAAGTTGATTGATGAAGTCTACAAGAATTCTCGAAGGTGTGGTTTTGGAACCTGAAGTTCTTTGAGGAATTTAAACATGAAGGAGATTGTAAATGTAGGTAACATACTCATGGATGGATAGTTCTCATCATGTCGTTACCAACGATAGGTGGTATGCCACATGGTTCCTCACGGTTGAGGAGTTATGGACTCATGAAGTTGGAAGCCCCGAATATTGGCTAAAAATCCCTAAATTGTTACAAAATCATTAATTAAGGGAAAAGTGGTTGTAACAAGAAAGTATAGGTTGACCCTAAAATTAAGGAAAATGGTAAAACAATTATGACCCTAAAACGAGGAAAAAGGGTAAAACAATTATGACTCTAAAGTTTTAGGAAAAAAGGTAAAAGATGTATGACCCTAAAACTAGGAAAAAAGGTAAAACAATTATTACCATAAAATTAGGAAAAATGGTAAGACATTTTTAACAAGAAATTAATTAAGGGTAAAGTGGTTGAAAATCAATTACGTGGAAGAGTATAAATACACATAAATAGTCTCTCATTCTTACACACAAGTTCATTGAATATCTATCTAGTGAACACTTGATCTATT
>CBVK0101461043.1:0-11539 GCA_900067695.1 Picea abies | reverse complement strand
GAACCGCTCTTCCGATCTCACTCGAAAAATATGCCAACCTCCTCGTGCTCCCTCTCCCTCCAGTGGAAATACATCATGTTACATGACAAGTTCAAGGGGGAGTTAGCTCTTGCATATTCATTTTTTCTACGCTTTTGAGGGTGTACATGGGTTGTCTTTGACACAATTGTGTATGCACGTGGGCATATTGTTTTCTACCCACGAGCATATGCAGGTTGTCCTTAGACAACCCACGCACACATAGGGCTTCCCTTTTTTAGAAGGGTGCACCCCAAAAAAAACTAAAATAAATGCATAATTGAAGTATGTAAATGCAAGAGGGATGAGTTTATACTTACTTGGTCTGAGCAGAAGTTTGTTTTGTCCTCTGAAGCTCCTAGAATCAACTCTTTTAGAAAAGGGATATTTTTTACCTTTGGTTATTTTTCAAATTGCAATGGTGAAAATGAGTTGTCAACTACTATTTATAGACTTTTTTGGCCCTCTTTGTCACTTTTTTTAACCCTTTTGTTGTTTTTTCTGGCTTGAAAATCGTTTAGTGTGGTTCTTGAGTTTCTTATTATATGTTACGACACACTTTGATTTTAGGTTTGGTAACTTTTTGGGAGATGGGTCACTTTTAAAGGTCCTTTGGTAAAATTCATTTTTTCCAACTTTTGCATATAAGTTAGGATTCCACCTCCACTTTCTACATCTCGCTGTCTTTTCTTCTTTTCCATAGGATCGATCCCACTGAACTGTGCATGGAACCTTCATTGTTTCTTTAGAAGTGTTGTAACTTAGTGTTAGATCCTACCTCTACATGGATTCCCTAGTTAGATCCTTGTTGCATTTTGGTGTCCATGCCATCATTAATGACTTTAGGCTCGGGAGTCCTTGTTAGTCTTGTCCTAATTACGAGATTGAGCCTCATACGTCTGATGTGTCATCACTCCTGGGCTCACCCTCAGGACTCCCAAAAATGAGAATACTTTGTTAACTTTCAAGCTCGCTTTGAAATCCGAAAGCAACATCCGATGAGACTATATTTATTCTTTTCAATATTGTTAGGATTAACTGAGAAAAGTAACCTCTCGGAGTCTTCTTTAAGCCTTTTTCAGACTCTCTAAACATGAAAAGATTGTCGAGCGATCTTGTTGTCCTTCATGCTCAGCAAACTAAAACTTGAAGGCACATCTGTCCAACGGTAGTTTACCCCTTTTATGGTCTGGATGGTCAATTTTACGAACAAAGGTATACTCTAGGAACTTCAGTTCGCTAGAAGAGTATTCTCATGTATAAGTTTAACCCTTTTTTGGGCCTGAGGGACTAAATTGACGAAAAAGGAAACCCCATGGAGTCCACAGTTAATCTCTTTTCAGACTCCCTAAAATTTAAAACATCGTTGAGAGACCTTGTTCCTTCACACTCGTTAAATTGGTCTAGAAGAACATCCCCTACAGAGTCCATAGTTAAGCTCTTTTTAGACTCCTTAAAGTTGAAAAGATCATCGAGTGACCTTGTTTTTTCACGCTCATTAAATTGGTACAGAAGAACATCTATTAGCATGAGTTTACCCCTTTTTTTCAGCCTATAGATTAAGGAGGAAAAAGGTACACCTCGAGAGATTCATCTCACCGAGAGAGTTCTCCTCAGTAAATTTTATACTTTTTCGAGCTAAGGAGACTAAATCTAGAAAAAGGTTGTGAGTCCATAGTTAATCTCTTTTCAGACTCCTTAAAATTGAAAATATTGTTGAGTGATATTGTCCGTGTCACACTCGTTAAAATGGTTTTGAATACATGTCTTGTCGGTGATAGTTTATCCATTTTTCGAACCAACTAAGACTATTTTCGAAAAAGGTACCCCAGTGGAAAAAATACCGAGCTTACCTTCTCTGGGCTCGTAAAAAATACATTGAAGGGGGTTTCATTGTGTCTTTATAATCACATTTTCATCTCTGCGTCTTTGGCCTAATGTCGGCTCCATGTTTCTCTCAATTGAACCTTTGAAGCATGTCTTCTATGCAAGCCTTGTAGCACTTTATCTCTGTGACCTGACACCTTGACCCATGGAGGAATTTTCCCCGAGTGTCATTTTCCTGCACATGTCTCCTTGCTATGAGCATTAGTATGTTCCTCACGCTTGGAAACAGTATGCTTGTGACACTCATTCCTCCTTTGTAACATAGCATTCTTTTTCAAGATCTTTAAAAATATTGAAAAAGACAAAAAAAAAAAGAGGACGAGAAATATATATTCTTTTTTGGCAGCACAATGAGTCGCAATTGGACAAAGCACATCCTTTCGTTTGTTCATCAAGCTTTGGGATTTAATATTACCTTAGGAAGTTGTTCTCGCTACATAGAGTTGTGTCCTCCTCTGTTTGGTTATTCTTCCAAGCACATGGAGAGTTTATGTTGCCTCCTGGATCGTGCACTTATGTCAATGTCATGCTGCCTGAGTCTAATCATATTTTGTGCTCTTGTCCAATGGAAGTTTCACCCAGCTTGCGTCAGAATTTCTGCAGTTTTTCTCTTGACCTCATGTTCGGCCATCCCAAAATCCCAATCAAGTCCTTGTTCGAGATCAATGAAGTTCTCTTCCTGATCACTGAGATCCTCTTGTCTATTCCCAACGAGTCGTCGAAGACCTCTAGGTAGTGAATTCATACACTCACATTACACTCCTACCTGAGTTTTGAAGATCTTGAAGTTGTTGCTCGAGCTTTGAAAGCCTCATATCCAACCATCAGGCATCATTTGCTTCTTGAAGATGGATGTTATACATGTATATCTTTGATTTTGAGATGTAGATCCATTGTGTATTGCTCGCGGATACACTTTATATACTTATATGACATGGATCTGTAGTGTATTTTATTGGCATCCATGATTTATTTCATCCCGAGCATGGGTATGCCCACCTCAGAGAGACATTTGGATTTTTTGCAGATGGCACCTCCCGAATTCTGGTCCAGGGCTCACTCGCTTCGTACATTGGTGAATATTTTGTAATGTATTTCGGCCATCAGATGATATTCTAAACTCACACATTAGGGGGAATCTTTTATAACCCTAAATTGCTCCATACATGCATACCTAGCACTTGGCCCTCTTACTTGCTATTTTTTCCAAGCCATCACTGAGTTGATCTTCTCAAAAAATCATTTTTTGAAGATGTACGTGCCCTGCACAAATACTTCCCGTGTACACACACCCGTTGCACCACAACAACCCACATATGTATGCTATATGCACCACTACAGCCAGCGTATACTTGCAAAAGTTGCAAAAATTTTAAAAATTGCAAGGAATTCGTTGAGATTACGGGCTATTGGGTAGTTTCCCAACTAATCCACCGCCTATAGCCCGTCACCCAACCAAATAACCATCCTTGTGTCATATAAAAGGAGGTTTAGGGTATCATTCCTAAGTTAAGCATAAAAGAGTGAAACTGTGCATGTTTCACATCCCCTCCTTGCCCCAAGCATTTGCATCCTTGTTGTGAGAATTGCATCAAAAATTCCCTATTTTTCCCTTTTTCCTCCATCATAAGCCCATTCCATTTCCCAAGAAGAAGGTTGAGAGGAGAAATATACATAGAGGTGCACCTGGAGCTTGGTGAAGAGGAGCTCGGACTAGGTTCGTGGAGCAGTAGACGACACTGGTTGTAAGTGTTATCACACTAAGTTGCCTTGGGTATTTAGCCTTTAGTTTTAATTTTTTCCTAAGCCTCTAGATTTTAATTTTTTATTTATCCCCTTAAAAGTGTGTTTTCTTAGGTTCCCTTGATAAATAAAGGATTAATTCGTGACTTATGTTTTGATCCTCACATAAACGTTTTTACCTGAGACCATTTTCATGACTTATCTTTTGATCCCCTTCATGACTTGACACTAAGTTCGACTCACTCCATGATCAGCTTCACTTGCCATGCCACCTTCCTCACTCATGACTTCGTAGCCTTGCCATGTTGTCCCCTTTGTCCTTTTCTTACTGGTCAAATCATTTTTTGAATGGGAGCGTTGCCAACTCACCAGGAGTTTCCGTAGTGCACTCCTTGTCCATCATATTTTACCATGATTTGTGGTTATGGCACTGATGTCATATCTTCCTTGTTTTTGGTGCCATGATTGGTTAAAATATTCTTTCAAGGTTTCATATTTATGATTTTGCTAATGGTTTTTTAATATTGAAAGTTCAAAGCTCTGCGCTACAAAACATTACCAGTTCGGACCAGTTAGTAGTGATGCTACCAGATCAGATGCTGAGGTTGATCCTAAGGCCAAATTTCTCTTGATCATCTCCTAAGATTTCACTCAAACTCCGAGTTGTTATTATTCTCCAAGTATTCCATGGTTTTTTTCCCTCTGCATATCATTTTCAAGGAGAAATTATCACCCGAAGTTTTAGTATTCAACTTGCTTGCATAATTCAAGGAGATCTTTTCCCTCGTATTTTCCTATCAGCCTCATCCACTCAAGCCTGCAACTACCATCACCTGACATATGTTGGTCATGCTCTCAAACTTGCAGTACCCAAGCAAGTTTCTTTTCCTGCATGCGCAGTGTGCTACTCAGAAACACTACTAAAACATCGATGCCTCTTCCCCTGCCTCCTCTACCTTTCAATTGGACTATTTTGACCCAGTTTTTTAAAGACTTTGCAGTGTATCCCTTCACCATATGATTATTCCTCGGTTTTAATACTTGTACACAATCAAGGGAGGGAAATTTACAACCATTGTCTTTAATCTAGTAATCAGTCTAAATTTGGGGAAATTTTCTAGAAAAGGGCAGCCACTCTTCACTATCAAATTCTTTTTGAGGTATGACTCTTTGTTTCTTGGTCATCACCACTCCATAGATCTAAATATTTTTATCTTAAACTATGGATACTCCTAAGAAGAATAAGTCACACAAGGGAGGTAATTTGGTTAGAAAAAAGCTTGGAGATATGCATCTATTCGAGGCAGATCCCATGGCTAGAGAAGTTTTTCGAAGGGTGGGTTGCCTTACTTTCTGCCAAAATATGCAAAGGGGTCATCCTGAGGTGGCAAGTCAATTTTCCTTACATTTTGATGGCCTGGAGAACAAGGTAGGGGACCTAGAATTTGAGGTGTCTGAGACCTATATTTCAGCTACTACAGGGATCCCTAGCATTGGTGAAAGTTGGTTTAAATCCATGGCCTTGGATGTATCCTATGCCAAAGACTTCCTTAAGCCTGAATAGCAAACTAACAATCTTTCCAAAGGGATGCCAAGAAATCATCTGGTTGGAGAATTTGATAAAATATTGAGGATCATTCAAAGGTACTTGATGTGTGAAGGGAGGTTCAATACACTATACCTGTACCATATAAGTCTTCTTCTTCATTTTACTAGAAAAATTGAAATGAACATTCCCTTCTATTTGCTAAGGAGCATAGGCAAGATGTCAGACAGGGTTCAATCCATGTCAAAGGTTGTGGATACTAGCATTTTTCATTCTAGGTTGATTAGAATGTTGGTTGTTGAAGAGATGAGAAAGAAGAACATCTCATGGGAACACTTCATTACTGTTGCTCACATGAAATTGGACATAGCATCTACTCCTCAATTACAGATAGCAAGTCCTGTGCAATCCACCAGTGTTGCTCAAACAGGTACTAGCAAGAAAAGAAAGAGCAAATTTCATGTTCAATATCAAGAATCCATCAAGGAGGTTGCAAGAACTAAGGAGGCAACCTATCATTCTCCATAGAGAGACCTTTCACCCCCTCCTACACCAGAGTTAGAAGAGGTCCCTTCCTCTACTAAAACTACAACAAAGAAAAGGAAGAAGCTACATTTCTCTTTATCTCCTTCAACATCTAGCACCAAGATTAGAAGGCCTTTCACAAGGTCATCATCTCTTAAAGGGGTTGTTGAAGAACAAGTCCTACCAAAGGTCTCCATTATAAAAATAAGAAAGATAAATGGAAAGGCATTGAGAAGCCTACTGAGATAGAAGAAGTAATCCCTGTGCAGTAGGAGGAGGAATCCATGAAAAATCCTGTTGAGATTGTTCACATCACTACTCCACCTAGCAGCCAGGCGTTCAAAAGATTGATTAGGCAACTCAGGGATGTTAGGAAGGAGGTGGCTCATTTGAAAGTAGAAGGCATGCCTAACAAGTTTAATATGAAAGAACTCATGGATGGTTACAGCCACACTCTTGATCTAGCAAGAAGAGCCCAACCTCTTCATAAGCAACTCGAGAACCTCTATATGCAAAACAAAGACTTTAAATATCATAACAGAAAGATCAAAGCAGAACTGCAATTGTTCCAAGATGAAATGGCTCAAAGAAACTTGAATGTATTGGTTGAAGCTGCTATTGAAATTGAGAAACCAACAGCCAAGGAGAGCATAGTTCCAGTGAAGAAGCTTGTTACTGCTAAAGGGAAGCATATTGTTGTGCCAAAGGGAAATCCTCCTTCTAGAATAAGGAGTTCCAGGTTAATGAAGTAATTGGTTAAAGGTGAGCTCCATTTTTGAAGATGGCCCCTTTTTGCAAAGTTAAGTAATTAAGGAAATACTACATCTGCCACTTATACAGGTTATACATGCTTCTAGTGCTTACTGTTCAAAGTTTTGGGTTTTTCCAAAGAATTAATCCCTTCAATAGTAGTAGCGTGGACATTCCATAGCACTATGGCACTACAAAATAATCTATTTTTCATGTTCCATCAGTTTGCTACCTATAACACTGCTAAATCTCCTAAGACTAATGGCGTTGCTAACTGCCCGAGGGTGCTACCAAATCTGTCAATGTTGAAGTGATAGTGTTGCGAATTATGATGGCACTACCAAATTGCACATAGACACATAGGCGAGCACTACTGAAATTTTAACAGAGAGTGAATTATACAGGCGGGCGCTACAGAAAGTTTGACAGAGACACACAAGAAGGAGCTACCGAAATTTTGACAGGGGAAAAATTTTTCATAGAAGACACACAGGCTTGGCGCTACTCATTCAACTTGTCTATTTTGGAGGTTGCGCTACAGAATCATAGGAAATTTGGTAAAGGTGCTACAAAGGCTCGCTACTTAGAGCGCTACCAACAGGTACCACGAATCAAGGGGAGTAGAATTAGCATCTTTATGAATAACTGATGATGTGGAGAATTGCAAAGATAGCAGTTGGCAGCATGATGACAGTTGCATTCCCCCTGAAGGATACTTGGCAAGAAAGGAGTTGTGCATCAAAGGAAGATCAAGTCAGTTCAAATATTGGTTGGACCAGTGACCAACATTTTCCCCTTTTATAACACAGTTGTTAGTTTAAGTTGTTAGATGGAATACCTACTTGGAGATTTTCATGGGAGAAAGGCCAGCTCGCATCTCCAGTTGTTGCCTCCCCTTTTGTTATAAATAGATAGTCTAAATGCTTTAGTAGGTTCGAATAGTTGAGCTAGACTCCCTTATGTTGTAATATTTTGATGAAGTTACTGTGAACTGGTTGTGTAGTTGATTTGAGATATCTTGGTTAATATAAATCATCTTTCTTATTCCATCTTATTTGCCTTTGATGCTGAAGTATTCATGCTTGAATGATTCACATGGATTGTTGTGGTGATATTATGATGAATGTTTGATTATAATATTATTATGATGTTTCTTTAGTGTCCTTAAACTTTGAACTCAAGAAGATCTTGTGTTAGAGTTTTTCTTCCTTAGGTTGCTTGCAAACCTGATGTTTATAGCAACCTTTACATTCTTCTCACCAAAGTCTTCCCTATGTTCACCTTTACTCCCACTTACTGATTGAATTTAGTCAAGACCTCAATTGCTTGTGCATGCTAGCCCAGATTTCCGGATTAGAAAATTATCATCTTGAGTCTTGTCCATTTGACCCTTTAAAAACTCATTTAGATTTACACATAACCTGATGGGTACTGGGCTTACCTTCCATACAATATGAGGGTGATTCATAGTGCTAACAGTAAGTAATCATTGTATTATCAATAAAAGAAGTATTTTTCCTGTCCCATAACATGACGTGTCGAATGTTTGCATGTGTTTTATGTTTTTATTCTAACATCTAACCTGTATTTATGTATGAAATGTATGCTTGTAGTTCTTTGTTTATCTGTCTTTGAATGCAGGCCAGCCTTGGGAGGAGGTTTGCAGTCACCAGAGCCTTCAAGCGCAAGAGGATCTACACGAGACGCAGAGTAAAGGTACAGTTACTAGATCCTTCTTATTTTTACTTTTCTTGCATAAGTCTGGGGTATATTTGGGGTACTTAGAGAAGTAGGATAATTTTAAACAGTTGTGGATCTGCCTACATTGTAGACCATGGTGTAGCCATAGGGGGGTTTTCTCGCTAGCAATTAGGTCACTCATGTAACTGAAATGGATGAGAAGCATGTTATTGTTGTGATTGTGGAAAGCTCAACGTGTTTAGTATAAGGTAGAGGCATGATCCAAATTGTAGAGATTGGAACTAGAAATTGAAAAACGTATTATAGTATTGACAAGGAAAAACTTGTTATATAATAGATTATGAATATGGACGGGCAAAAAAGTTCACTTAAAGATTCATCTAAATTTCTCCTTGAACTCTTCCATACAATCATTGTTTACGGTAGTTGTTGGTGATTTTGAAGTAGTAATCCAGATAACTGCTCTGGATGAAGGTTTAATTCCTCCAGTTCCAAGTTATCTCCATCATTTCTGAAGGCATATTGTTAGAAGTGTGCCTCTGAAGAACAATCCATGTCAACTCCTTAGACAGTTTACAGTCCACTCGTTCCCATTCTAAGAACCAATAAATTCATGTAGGTGAGTTTTCATTTGGATTCTTTTAGAATTCACAACCTTTTCTCATTTGATGCATTCGATGTCTGGGAGCTTCTAGTGGTAGATTGCATGACAGGTATCTCTGGAGGTGGCAATAAGATGTGTGTTGCTTGATGCATACTAAGTGGAAGTGGGACTGAGAATTCAGTGTTAGAGCCTTGGAAGTGCAACCGAGATGTCAATGTCAGAGCCTTGGACTGCAACAGTGATCAAAGTGGTCAGAGCTGATCAATTCACAAATCATGTAATTTTATTTTATTCTTTTTTTAAATCAATTTTTAAAGTCTCACAAATAAATAAATACTGTTTACCTCCACCACAGATATTTAGTCACATTGGTATGTTGTTGGCGAATCAAAAATTGAGAATATCATTTTTTTAAATTGATAAGAGGAATTTTAATTTAAAAATAATAATAATAATTAAAAATATTGCAAAACAATGTAAAAGGTGACAAATCCTAACTTCAAAATGCACCTATTAATACAACAAAATAAACCAGATAATACCCGATCAACAATAGTTGACGGAAATCGATTGCTATAATCCCTAACCAAAAGCAAAGACTAATACAAATAATAATAGTTCATGTATATTAAAAATCCAACCCCTACTTCATTATTTTTTTTATATTACCTAAGTTCTCGTACAAACTCTCCAAAATGTGAAAGTCAACATTTTTTTATATTTACTAAGTTCTCGTAGAAACTCTCCCAAATGTTAGAGTTAGTGATCTACTTCCCTCTACTTTTTATTTTGATAAACTTTATTTACAAATTTTGATACATAAATAATTATTATTATGCTTACATAATGTGGACTTTCTCTATTCTCGACCCATTTATTATTTAGAAATATTTCCCTCTACTTTTTATTTTAATAAACTTTATTTACAAATTATAAACTTTATTTACAAATTTTGATACATAAATAATTATTATTATGCTTATGCTTACATGAATGTGGACTTTCTCTATTCTCGACCCATTTATTATTTAGAAATATTGCAACATGCTTTGTATAAATGTGCTCATTCACTTGAAATCTATGAGAGTTGTTTACATCACATTCCACTTAATTTAATAGTGCATACTACACATTATGAAGGGAATATAATTTTATTGGGGAAATATCACCATCTCCTCTTAATTAACCAATGAAATCTTATTTAGTTTTTATACATTATTTGTCTACCTCATTTTTTTACTTTCTATATTAAATTATTAACACAGAAAAAACAAAGTAAAGGTGAAGTGGTCATGAAGAGATGAGCAAGCATGATTTATCCACACAATATTTACTAAAATAATTATGTTAACATGATGCAATATAGGGAAATTTTAAATTATTATACATAAATATAAATACATATAGAATTTAATATTTACTTAGAACTTTGAAAATATAATTTGTAAATATTATAAATATTCAATAAACAAACATTTATAATTACATAAAAAAATATTATAATTCATTGATAATATAAAAAATAATAATCTTAATAGATCACTCACCTATATATCTATATATAAATTTGTCATAATCATTAATTATTTGCTTTATTTTGTTCATGAGAATGAAACTTCTAAGATTTTAATAAGGCATTATTTAAAAAAAAAAATTATAATTGATTGGTAACATTAAACTTTTTCATAATAAACTTATATATATATATATATATATAATTATTTTCTTTACTTACTTTCTTAAGGTTCGATAGATCAATTTGGTCTTAGTCGACGTTAATCATCATTATCATCATCAATAGGGTATCACATTCTATCATATGTTAATTATCAAATCAAACATGAATGCCAACTTCTTTTATATATATAAGTAAATCGAATCACAAATGAATGCTTTTTTTTATGTGATACAACCATTCACATCCATTTATTCATTTCATATGTGTAAATGTGTTTGATTTCATAATTGTAATCAATTATATTTAGTATGTCAAAAATTTCATAATTGTAATCAATTATATTTAGTATGTCAAAAGTAACGTCCCTTTCAAGAAATGCCCATAAAACTCCCTCATAATATGGATATGGAACATGTTATTTATATTGACCCCACTAAAGGATCCACACTAGTTAAATCTTATAGATACAACTCCCTTATAAATTAGAGATGGAAATTATTGTGAACAAACTCTTAAAAGTAGGGATTAGTGCTCTCAATCAAGTCATAGTTAGTAGTCGGAATATGTATCAATAGAATTCATCAAACTTTTGAGAATCATTCTTGAGTTATTTTATAAACATGTTTATACGATCCATAAACATACATCACATCATTAGAGATAGGGACCCTTGGATTCTAAGTCTCTTTTGATAAGAGATTTTCATATTTATACGACTCACCATCACCAAGCACATTGAGGGTTATCTTGGGATGTATTTGATATAGGGAACAAACAAAAAAATTAGAAAAATTGGTTACATTTAGTAGAAAATATATTGGCATAAATTTCATTTTCTTGTATATGGTTTTGCACATAAACATATGTTAATTGACTAAAAAGGGATCTCTTTCACATTCTATGTATTCACCTTATAAATGAATTGGTGTAAGTAGTTTGTTGAACAAATTCTTGTGAATAATATAATTTGGGGTTTAATATATTTGTGAAAAAAAATTAAGTTCTTCAACGTTGTTAATTTTTATGTTGACTTCAATTTTGTAACATCCCTCTCTTGCAAGCACATGTTATTGACTTATTCTTTGAG
>CBVK0101461019.1:0-15586 GCA_900067695.1 Picea abies | reverse complement strand
AACGTAATTTCCAAAGGTTTTGAGGGATACCCATGGATGGTTGGTACTTTCCCTCCATATTGAAAATCTAACGGCTTAACTACAAAATGATAATCAAAGGCTGGAGACATGTCCCCCCAAGCTTCATTTCATTCGTCGACGCTTATATTGTCACAGATTTCTATACTGGATGAAGGAGAAAACATCAACTGACAAAGGCAGAAGAAAGGAAGGTTCAAATATGAGACCTAATGAAAGACTCGACTCAAAAACTAAGAGATATAGTTAAATACTCGACTCGAGATCTACGAGGTCTAGTGAAAAGACTTGAATTGACAGGAGAGGTGACTTTTTATTTTTTTTAACAAGCTTGACACATGAAAAGAACTATGATCATGGCTTTGGGTTCAATCCCCAGATTTATGTTTCATTTTTTAACGAGCTTGCCACAGAGAAGAAAAACTATGCTTAAGATCTCTGTTTCATTTTTTAACGAGCTTGCCATAGAGAAGAAAAACTATGCTCAAAAACTCTCCTTGATCATGGATTCCAAGAGGACAATGCTCTGGAAGGAAATCATGTCAAGGGAAAAATGTCATCCATGGCTTCTAGGAGATCTTCGCTATATGGAAGAAAAACACTCCAAAAGGAATACATGTCGATGACCTTGATAAGGATAGGGAGATCTGGTTGTAATAGCCCTATCAAAGAGATTACCATGTCAACTACCAGATCTAAGTTAGGAGAAGGGATATATTCCCTCTCGTGAGGGGTTGAATGCATGGGGCAAGTCATTACATAATTGACCTACGATGGGGTGGACATCGCTGACATGTATGGACCATTCAGAGAAGGTGGATGGTTAACCATCAGATGAGGGTTAATGAATGAAATCTGGTCGATCATTACTATGTTTCCATTATGAGAGAAACGTATCACTCAAAAGAGAGTGGACACAAAATCTCTCATAACATAGACATAGTCTCGCCCAAGGAGCAAGTTAAAGTCTAAGGGGTCGTGAACTACCATCACATCGATGTAGACCATTTTTCCTCCCAAAGTAACTAGAAACTGAGGAAGGATCCCTAATGGTTGACTAACTCTTCTTTCAAAGGTCAACATATTCTGAGTCACAGGTGCAAGCTGCAGGGAACCAAAATCTTGCCAAGAATTCACGGATAAGACGCTAACAGAAGCACCTTAATCTATTATAGTGTTAGGAATATTCCTATCACAAACTTGCATGGTGATTTGGAAAGGCATTTAAGAAGGAAGATGAGGTTCTGTCAAATGATTCCAATTAATAGAAATCATCTGTTTGCTTGAAGGGGGTGCCATCGAGATGGGCAGAGTGCCCCCTTGTCCAGGTAAATAAATATTAACAAGGTATACCTAAGAGACATCCTCACTCTTTGAATGAGGAGTGGGATCGACTGATGATGGAACTGGATCAACCACTTTGGTTGCACTCTTCAAGGGAAGAGTGGGATCGATCGATGACAGAAATGGATCGACCACTTTGGCACTCTTCAGATGGAGAGTGGGGTTGATCAATGATGGAACTAGACTAGTCACTTGGGTTTCAATTTTCATATGAAGAGTTAGGTTGATCGATGAAGAAACTGGATCAACTACTTGGGTTAGTGGTTCAATCGAAGATGAAACCAGATTGACCACCTGATCAACCAAATTGACTAGGGATGGAACCAAATGGACCAGTCCATCAACTAACGATGGTTTGGGAGAGATCTTATGATAATCAGTTGGAAGTTGAATCTTTTCCAAAATATAAGAAGCCTTTTCCATACAAGGGAAAAGGTGAGAGTAATGATCACCTTCACATAACATACAAGGAAATTTGACAGTTCTATTCTTCTTACCAACCTTAATGTTACTGTTGACGGGGTGTCACTAGCATGTTCAACAGGGGTTGATGACATGGAAGAGTTGACGGGGTGTCACTAGCATGTTCAACAGGGGTTGATGACATGGAAGACCACATTTCTAAAACCTTGGCGAGACCAGGGAAATCCCTTAGAAAGTGGTCACCCTTACAAATATTGTAAGGGAATTTGGGTTTAGGATTCTTCATTATAGACTTGTCGAAATTATCAACACTCCCAGTACAATTAACAGTATTTGGCTTCTCAGATCCAACATGACCTGATGCAGTTGGACGCTTGGTCTCTTTATTATTATTCTTCTTCTTCCCCTTCCATTTCTTCTTCTTCTTATCAACTTGGCTACTTGCTTTATATATTTCACTAGGTGAAGAAGGAGAAAGGGAAGGAGACTTGACGGGTGAAGAAGGTGAAAGGTCGACATGTGGTTGATTTGTGGGTAGTGTGCTTACATCTAAAGCATCAGGTGCATTCGAAGCACTTGGAAAAGTCAGGATCACTGGAGTGGGGAACAACCAAACCGATAACCCGATGGTGAGTCCCAGAAGACTCAGTGTGGCAATGCACAGAGGACCAATGTTTTCACTAGGTGAAGAAGGAGAAAGGGAAGGAGACTTGACGGGTGAAGAAGGTGAAAGGTCGACATGAGGTTGATTTGTGGATGGTGTGATTTAATACATCTGAAGCAATAGGTGTATTCGAAGCATTGGAAAAAGTCGAGATCACTGGAGTGGGGAACAACCAAACCGGTAACTCGACGGTGAGTGCCGAAAGACTCACTGTGGAAGCAATTCATATATTGAAAAATAATCCATACACATACAGAAACAATAACATTTGCAAACACATAAACGTTTCCAGGCAGAGATTAACCGACAATCATCTAGGGGAATTTGAGCAAAAACTAAGAGCTTGACCTAGAGTTCTCATCATCTAGGGGAATTTGAGCAAAAACTAAGAGCTTGACCTAGAGTTCTCAACATCATAAAAGCCCATATCCGAGACCAAGCACAAGCATAAGTCTTGATCCTACCTAAGATTAGAAAAAGAGGAATACTAAAAACCCGATGGATGG
The DNA here is from genome assembly GCA_900067695.1 of Picea abies. NCBI lineage: Eukaryota > Viridiplantae > Streptophyta > Pinopsida > Pinales > Pinaceae > Picea > Picea abies. The sequence continues at coordinate 12,631 of CBVK0101461019.1, read as the reverse complement.
ATGATTATTTCTTAGAACTCCTCAAAATGAGGATTTACTTTATGAAAAAATGCATTTCAGAAGGAGTGAAGCCGCTTGTCTGCACCGGGAAAGGTTTTTTTTTGTTATTCTGAGAGTTTCCCATCTCACTTACCCAACTTACTCATTGACCTTTCCAACCACTTGTTTCATGAATGCTTAGGGGGGTTGCACTATTTAGATTCTTGTTGGGGGGACATATCCTACCTTCTAGCACCAGCTTGTTCACCAAAAACTTGAGCACCGAGTGATCCATGAAGAAGTGATTCTAAAGACCTAAGAAGGGGCAGAACTTCCCTGCCTCAGATTCCTAGTAAGTTCTTATTCCTGGTAAGGTAAGGAACGAGTATTGCAATGATACATTGGTAATCATTCAAGGTTAGCAGCTGGTACTGACCAGACCACTTTCATTCAAGGTGAGTAGCCACAAGTGTAAGAAGGTAAGGACTATTCACACCTACCTTCGTAAGTTAAGGCCTCCTTATTTATACTATTTCCCATAAAAATCTAATATCATCGATTCAAGTTTTTTACTTGTTGACTGAATCTAGGATTGAGTCAGTAGATCGATGATATATCTCTATAATCTAAACTCTATATATTTACATCAGTAAATCTCTAGATAAGACTCTGTAGATCAATTTGGAACTGATTCTGGTGAAGCTGTTTTGTTTGGGGCTAACTCTGGATAGGTAGTTTGGTTGGTATAAGTAGGGTGTTGAGTGCCATTCCATCAATAAATTAGATATTTTTCTATTACTTAGTTGATAATCTGTCAGTTGGAAAATCCCTAGTTGTTTTCTAATAGCTCGGGTAAATAGTTGGTGCAATGTAAACTCCCCCTGTTTCACATATATGAAGAAGTGACATCCAATTCATTCAATATGCCAAAGATGTCATGGGATACCAAGGATGAATTTCATTGATTCCTAAATATGCCCGACCTCCCCGCCTAACCACCCATCGTAGAACCAACCTTCACTGCACACTGAGTCAGGGCCCAGACTCCTACAGGAGGCAACAGTGGAAAATTTTCCGCGATCGATGGTCGAAAGAAAAAGAAAGAAAGGCAAAAGGTTCCTTGGGAAAGGGAAAAGGGGTTCCTTCATTGGTACTCCTAGGAATTGACGCCATTGACATTGACTTGACCTAAGGTCCACTAAGGAAAACAAACAACACACACTACAAATATAAGAAGAAAACAATCAAACAAACCTTCCCACAATGAAACCACTAGTTAACATTGTGAGATCAATATAGGAAGGGGATGGGATAGAGTCAATTACATTGGCGACCTTCTTAATAGAATTATGCCTTGGTGCAAGTTCCCACACAGATTTACCCGTGGGTGTATCCTCCAAGGAGCACAAGTGAGTTTGACCAATGTCTGACCCAGGTATGACAAAGACTCCCCTTCACCATCACCTTGTGTATCAACCCTATAGATATAAGCCACTAAGGTTACCAACTCGTAGTCATCCTCCAGGCGGGTACAATCAATAGTCAGGAAGGAAAGTATGGGAAAGATAAAAAGACTAAAATTCTTCAAGAGTACTAAGGAAAAGTGGACCATAATACTATTGAGAAACCCAAACATATTTTGGATTCATGAAGCTTCTAGAGCAAATGAAACCAGTCGTTTCTCAGGAAGAACCCCTAATATACGATCTTTCCACTACATGGGTTAAGCTTCAGAGGGGAAATATCTGTTTCTCTCCCACACATGACCTCATGTTTAACCCCTGTGTGAGAGGGGGATCCCGGCTATGCTTATACAAAAAATTGGATTTACCGCTCCCGCTCCCTAACAAAAGATTCTATGTTTGTCTGATGGCTCTGGAAAGTTATCCTCACAACCTATTCCAAATCCCTACACATTAAGCTAATGTAGGTTCGCTACCAGATAATATAAAAGTATCTGATCAATTTTATAAGAATTTTATTTTAGGGATTTTGTTTACTCAAGGGTGTGAAAGTGAAACTTATGATGTTCTAGACTCGACTCCAAAAGAATGCAGAAAAATGAGATGCAACTCTTTTTGTTTAATGAATCCTACATATGGGATGGAGAAGAGGTTCAAATTTCTTGAACAAAAACACCCAATTCCCAAATGCAATCTTCCCATCTACACTACCCAAAAACAACTATGCAACTTTCTTCTTTGTTTGATTCTAATATATAAAGAAAGAAAATTCAAATCTTTTAACGCTCCATTACTTTCAATAAAAAATGAAAGATTCGAATGTAGATACAAAAGACATGAAGAAAAAAAGGATTTCAAACAAAGAATTCACTCACAGGATAACGAGAACATAAATAAACAAGTATGATAATTCACTCAACCAAGGACTCGAAAATCAACAAGCATTCAAGGAATACAAGAAAGTTCAGAGAAGAATCCAAAAATTGATAAGGAGAAAGAGAAATCAATCAACTATCTTGACAAAACGAGAAATAGGAAAGAGAAATAAAAGATAGGTTGTGGCAATCATAAAGTCTCAAATCATTCAAAAAGGAAAGATTTGAGAAGTAACTTAAGATCGACAAACCTTTGCAAACCTTTTCAATTAGTCAGATAACCATAAAATTTTGCAAGACCCAGATGAAACCAAGAAGAAACAAGGCAAATAAATCTTGCAGTTTGGAAAAGGTTGCAAGCTCAAACAAGAAAACAAAAACAGTGATAAGAATCCATCTCCTCAACCTAAACATATTCACAAGAAAAAGTATAGACTCTGGGAAAAATACCTTCAACAAAGGGATGAGAAAAACATGGCAGATTCTCCTGGATCTGCTCAAAAGTAGAAGAGATCAATGCTCCCTAAAACAATGAGATAGAGTGTTACAATGCTCCCTAAGAGACCACTGAGGAGTAATGATCAGATAACGGATGCCCTGGTAGCCACTCTAGGGGAGCGCTAGTCTTGTAGATGCTTTAAAATAATCATAAAAAAGCAAAAACTCAACAAAGACTATATTGGTAACTATGAATACCACTTGATGAAGCAAAAGGAATAGGGAAGGCTCATAAACAATCGACCAAACAAGATAAAACAAGGAAAAATCTTAGACGATCCAAGGAAAGACAAGTCAATGTCCTTCACCAGTGGAGTGGCCAATTTCTATTACAAAAATATTCCCCTGCGATAGGTGAATTTTTCCTTCGAGTACAGACCCCTCTACCAAGACAGAAAACTACCTTTGGACACTACCATCTTCGAGTACAGACCCCTCTACCAAGACAGAAAACTACCTTTGGACACTACCATTCCTATAGATTAATTATGTCCATTGAAAAAGAGAGAAGGAGGGATGATATGATGTATCTCACTTTCTAAGTTTTTCCAAGCTGCTCCAATCCGTGAGTTCCGAACAATACTTGCAATGGATGACAAGAGACAAACAACTATCTCCTATTCTAATGGATTAGACAAAATAAATATATCTATGAATATTAATAACAAGCATAGACAAGAGTACATGTAAACACATATTAGAAGGAAATATGCCAATTATATTGATGAGAACTTTAAAAAGACACTTACAATCTTCAAATGATGTTGCAACAACCTCTCCAAGTCCTCCTCGTCCAACCCCTTGCTCGAAAGATCCATGATTAGAATAACAATGCTTTGCTTATTTCTTCCTCTGTTCACCATGAGAATGCCTCAATTTATAGGATTTGAGAGGCTCATCAACCTTGTTTATATTTGGTATTAGTTGAGGATATGGCTCCATCAGTTGTGATATCTCCCTTAGAAGCAACCTAGGGGTTAGATTCGAGCCAAACCAACTCGATCCATTCATAGTTTTCTTTAGAATATAAATGGATTTCTTCCAAGATTTGCTCAACCAATTCAATGCTCCCTAACAATGGGCCATAGAGTGCTACAACGCTCCCTGTGAGATGGGAAAGGAGTGTTAGTGCTCCCTGTATATGAGCAGGGGAGCGTTGATCTTCCCAAAAGTTCTCAAGATGAGTAATTCTTATAGAAAAACATTTTCTTCAAATGTCAAATGATGGGGATTATTCTTCCAACATGTTTTAAGGGTTGTATCAAGTGTTTTCATGGTGTCATTCACGATGCAACACTTATGGAATGGGAATGCGACACTTACGACACTTGCGACAAAAGTGTGACACTTACGACACTTGCGACAATGAGAATGTGACATTATCGAAGTGAGGAATTTTGATGTGTAACAGATTTCCCCCCAAAGTGTGAAGTCAGAAGATGAAAGTCGATGGATGAAACACTTTGTAGATTCTTCGAAGCAAGGGTATGGATTCGGGGAACCTAGTAGAAGCTGCAGACAACCATCAAACAATGTTAATATGTGTTCCATTCCTGAGGTAGGCATACCTATGCTGGGATTATAAGAGACTTAAAGTATGGACGCCAATAAATACACTGCAGATCCATGATGATATTGACTAAGGGTATTTCCACTAGAGATACAATGTGGATCCATACCTCTATGACATGAATTGATTGTATCCATGCAAAATATACAATAGAGATACGAGATGATAAAACATAGTCACATACCAATACAATGTGGATCTATGTGACAACATATATATCATCATGATCAAATGATTTCCTTTGCAACCTGGACAGAGAATATAGTAGAGTGAATTCTCAACCCAGGGTCTTTGTCCCAATTCTGATGTAGTATGACTATTACCCATGTGAATAGATGTTTTGATGTTGAACATGGTAGAAACCACTTGATTACCGATCATTGAGGTATATCGTTAACAAGTGTGAGATAAATCACCATTGACGTCGATGATTTTCAAGGTACTTTTAAAAGTACAATCCATTGAATGTGAAAAATGGGCTGAGGTCGAATGTTCGTGGAATCATTTGAACAGAGGTCAATTATGTAAGCCTATTGTCGGAAGTGAGGAGGCTTTCCATTAAGGAATGTAGGTCCTAAGGTACTAACTGGTTTCTAAGTCTAATTTTCGGATGATGTGTTGAAGTGAACATGAAAAGACTCATCGAAGGAGGGCCTTGATGTATCCTCCATCATCGACACAAAACTGACACAAGAAAGTGATTTAAGACTGTAAGATGGTGAATCGAATGAGTATGGAATGACACAGGAAATGGAAACTAGAAACAATGTAGATGGATGATTTGAAGTGACACTTCCCTTGAACATGATGAGGCAAGACAACTGACTTGGAAACATTGACTTGATGAGTACCAATAATGTAATGAGACGAAAATAAGAGAACTCTTCGACTGGAATAAAAAGTATGGCAACACATGGAATTGGTATGACTCAGAGACAAGCAGATTACCCAATTGTAAGATGATATGCAAATAGGTGCCATGTTCAAGGGAGACAATAGCTTCCATTAATGATTCCAAAAAACTTGACCCACTTCCTTCAATTTTTTCCCCACCCAGATAGATGAGGAACTATTTTTCATTTAACAAGCTCGAGGAGGGTAACGCATGCTCGATATAACTCACATTCGGTAAGTTCCTCTTCCTTTATTTAACAAACTATAAAAAGTAAGGGTTAGTTCCCATATGGGTCCTTAAATGTGTAGTTTAGCAAGTCCAAAAAAGGAAAACTTGGTGGTTTTTCATGTTTAAAGAGTATGAAAAGAACTTAAAGGCGACTCTAGGGTTGTCCTTCTTCATGATTTAGTCTCCCAAGCTCGAAAAAAGTGTAAAACAATACAGGGGAGAACTCTTCTAATCATGCTTTATTAGAGTGTTCTTTTTTCATAATTAGTTTCATGAGGCTGAAAAAGAGATAAACTATCAATCGAAAGACGCCCTTTCAAACCTTTTATCGAGTTTGAAAGGAAGCAAGATCACTTGACAATATTTTTATGTTTAGAGGGTCTGGAAAGAGCTTAAAGGAAACTCCATGTGGTTCCTTTTTCCTATAACCTTTATGAGTATGAAAAAGTGATAAAAGTATACTCGATCACATTCTCATGTATTTACGAGAATTGGAAAGAACAAAGACTAAGCTTAGAATTGGTTTCATTTTTACACAATCTTGAAACAAAATTAAACTATGCTTGTACTTTCCAAACATAATTTCCAAAGGTTTTGAGGGATACCCATGGATGGTTGGTACTCCTCCCCCGGCTTGAAAAGCTAGCGGCTTAACTCCAGAATGATAATCAAAGGCTGGAGACATGTCCCCCCAAGCATATAACTCACCTTCGGTAAGTTCCTCTTCCTTTATTTAATGAACTGGAAGAAGTAAGGGTTCTTTCCCATATGGGTCCTCCAATGTGTAGTTTAGAGAATCCATAGAAGGGAAAACCGGTGGTTTTTCATGTTTAGAGAGTCTGAAAAGAACTTAAAAGCGACTCCATGGATGAATTTTTTGTAAATTTAGTCTCCCAAGCTTGAAAAAAGTGTAAACAAATACATGGTATAACTCTTCTAGTCATGCTTGATTAAAGTGTTCATTTTTCGTAATTAGTCTCGCGAGGTTGAAAAAGAGATAAACTATCACTCGAAAGACGCCCTTTCAACCTTTTAATGAGTGTGAAAGGAAGCAAGATCACTTGACAATCTTTTCATGTTTAGAGAGTCTGAGAAGAGATTGAAGGAAACTCCAGGGGGTTCCTTTTTTGTATACCTTTACGATTATGAAAAAGTGATAAAAGTATACTCGGTTACATTCTCATGTATTTTTGAGCATGAAAAAGAACAAAGCCTAAGCTCATAATTGGTTTCATTTTTACACAAGCTTGAAACAAAATTAAACTATGCTTGTAATTTCCCAACGTAATTTCCAAAGATTTTGAGGGATACCCATGGATGGTTGGTACTCTTCCCCCATCTTGAAAATATAGTGGCTTAACTCCAGAATGATAATCAAAGGCTGGAGACATGTCCCCCCAAGCTTTGTTTCATTTGTCGACACTTATATTGTCACCGATTTCTATACCGGATGGAGGAAAAAAGGTCGACTGATAAAGGAAGATGAAAGGAAGGTTCAAATATGATACCTAACGAAATACTCGACTCGAAATCTATGAGATATAACTAAAGACTCGAATCAATATCTACGAGATCTAGTGAAAATACTCGACTTGATAGGAGAGGTGACTTTTTCATTTTTTAACAAGCCTGACACATGGAAAGAACTATGCTCATGGCTCCAGGTTCAATCCCTTGATTTATTTTCATTTTTTAACGAGCTTGATACAAAGAGGAAAACTATGCTCGTAGCTTCTATTTCGTTTTTTAACGAACTTGCCACAAAGAAGAAAAACTATGCTCAAGACCTCTGTTTCATTTTTTAACAAGATTGTCACAGAGAAGCAAAACTAAGATCAAAACCTCTATTTCATTTTTTACGAGATTTCCACAAAGAAGAAAAACTATGCTCAAAACCTCTATTTCATTTTTTAATGAGCTTTCCATTAAACAATGAGACACTATTAGAGTGAGACACTATCATATTCTATCCACAAGTACCCTACTTATGAAAAATAAATGTATTCCATTGTGCAAGCTTGATGCCAGTGGAGGTATTACATTCTCGGGAAGGAGACAATAATCCAAACTGATCATAATCCATTGCAGTTCATGCAAACATAAGAAAAATTGCATAATCACCACCATCAGAAGTGGTCCAGATATTTGCAACAGTTCTACCTCAACATCAAGTATAAAACAAGAAGTACCAACCGAGTCGTTGATTTCCTTAGCCGACCTCCAGTCACAACACTCACCACAATGCTCAATTTGTGCGACCATGAGACCTCCAAATGGTCCCAACTCTATGAGATAGATATTGACTTCGCCAACACCTACCAGATGTTGGGATCAAACAAAACTGTCACCAATTTCCATGTTCAATACAGGTTGTTGTGCCATGCCATCTATGTGTTCCATCAAGTGAGTGAGTGAAGATGATTTGGGAAGCCCACTATAATCGGGTGGCAAGACACTTCGACATGGAAAAGATAGTGGTAGTGTTGCAATTCCATTTCTACTGGCTGGAACTTTGACATGATGTCAACAAGTATATATGGTCCCACACTGCCTGCATTATTTCCAAATCGACCATTAAGAAACAAGGCATGTACATTTTTCTTCCTACTCCTGACAGGCCATGGGAATCCATATCAATGGACTACAGGTCAGGCCTTCCGCCCACCAAGCAGGGAAATGACTGTGTTTTTTTGGTTCTTGATTGCTATTCCAAGATTGCAATTTTGGCCCCTGCAAGAAGAGCATAACAACGAAGGCCACTACCAAGATCTTTTTTTAGTGAGTGTGGGTATATATCAGATCAAGACAAATGGTTCCTCATCACATTATGTTCGAGCCTTTGGTCATTGGTGGACACCAAGCTCATCAAGTCCACTTCCTTCCACTCCTAGACGGATGGCCAAACCGAGGTTGTCAACCGAATGATCGTGCACATACTGCGCATGTAAAATTCTAAGAACCCTCACACTTGGGATGAGATTCTTCCCTATGTTCATCATAGCTACAACAGAGCCATACATAGCTCAACTAGCCACAACCCCTTTTAGGTGGGGTTGGGATTTCAACCATTGGGTCCCATGGATGTTGTACCACCCCTTGCGACAACCCAGGTAGACTTGTCGCATGCTCCAAATGGAGTTGACAAAGACACTCAGTTAATTGAGAGGATCCAACACATCCACCAACAGGTTCAGGATATTTTACAGAAGTCCAAGTCCAAGTACAAGTAGCGCCATGATCAACACTGGGTGACACACCAATTTCAGGTGGGAGTCAAAGTTTGGTTACACCTGCAAAAATAATGATTTACAGGGCCTCATCAAAAGCTTCATCCACTACGTTATGGACCCTACACCACCACCAAGGTTGTGGGTGACAATTATTTTGATCTCAACCTCCCCTCATTCCTTGGCTTGCACCAAATATTCAATGTGGACCTCCTTTGGCCTTATTTCCCACCATTATTAGACACCTCAGAGATAGTAGAACAATTGACACCAACATAGCTCAACCCTGACTACATAAAAAAAGAATCCATTGATCAGATCATAGACACACAGATCAAGGGAAATTGCTAGCAAATAATTAAGCTCTATCGGGTTGTCAAAGCAGGGAAACTCTTGCACCAAGGCAAGTGGCTCACATGGGCCAAATTCAACAAAAGATTCCTCATCTGATGGGGGCACTCAACGTAGTGGATTCCATTGATTCCTAAGGGGGAAGGATTGATCCAGGAGGATATTGGTGGACACCCACCTTGTCCAACTGGCTCAAAACAATTTTTTTGGCAACTTACTATTTTTAGCAGTTTTTCAGTTCCTGAACTTCCGGGGCCATTTTGAGGGAATAAATGATGTTTTTTTCGTGATCAGGCACCTCAATGATGGCCAAAATATCTGATTTATTCCTATAAATGAATATCCTCATCAATACCTTTCCAACAAGCTATCGTTCGCTCAAAACTAATATCGTATGCAAAAGTTACGACCTCAGGAAGTTGATGTACTAACTTACCCAAACGGGGCCCACGTGACTTTTGGTGCTTCATATCCTAGGGTTAGGTTTTTGGATGTCTAGAGTTTTGGAATTCTTTTTTTTTGTAAAAATTCCTTCATAGCCTCATTGTACTTATCTTCATGCATGACCATAGTTGTCATATCTCTTCTCAGAGATAAGATGCCACCATTCTAGCAAGCTTGTTCCTGCTTGCATTTTACAGTTTTCAACATATTTCTGATTTAATAAAAGCCAAGTTTTATTCTATCTCTGTTATTTTCACTATGTCTCTATGTTAATATTATAAATCTATGGTTTCATTTCGTTATGCTCATAAATCCAGATCAGATTGAAATTTGGAAACTAAGGTGTAACAAAAAGTCTCTTTGCCCCAAAACCAGGGACCCTCTAAAACTCATTGATATTCAATTGTATTTTCAAACTTAACAATAAACAAATCATTTGAGTAAATATAAAGATAAACGTCACAATTCTTTATCCATGTTGAAAAAATACATTGGTGCAAATATGAAGTAGAAAGCCATAAGCCATTGAATCTGCAAAACATTGTTGAAACTTTGTCCATGTCGAAAAAATTCATTGGTACAAATCTAAAGTAGAAAGCTATAAACAATTGAATTTGCAAATCATTGTTGAATATTGGTAAAAATAAAGCAAACATGAGGCCTCCATCTCTAAGACCCCCAAGGATGGCTTCATAATATACATAGGAGATATAGGAGGATTCAAAGATGCCGAAGTAGATGATTTATTATGAAGTGCATCCTTAAGAGAAAGAGGTTTTAAGAATGATGAACTGCTACTTTTCACAAACACAATGCCAAAATAAGGGTTGAATCTTTGCAAATGTGATAAGAAAAAATGTTCCAAGAGATGCTCCATTTGTTTACCCTCATATAAGAGATGTTTCTAGGCAACAAGGATCACTTGCAATGTTGCAATCTCTAGTTTAAATCCACCAGATCATTGGTAGAATTTCCCACTTGCATAAGGTTTTCCTAGATACCAACTTGATGGTAATTTTAAATTTTATCTTTGTATCAATATCTTCATAACAAAATTATTGAACGAAGTTTTCTTCAGACACTTGTCATGCAATCATTCTGTGAAATACTTGCCATGCAATCTACCCCTGGACAATGATTTCGTCAAACAATTTGTGAGCATATGTTTTATCAAACACTTGCAGACAGTGTTAGGGACCTAACCTCCCTAACTCCTCACGTACGCAGAACAATATTTTTTCCATGTAATAAAGGTTGACATTAGTTAACAAGGTCTATTTAATAAATGTGAAAAAGTTAATGCAAGAAGACCTAATAGAAGCTTCCACTTCTATAAAGATATTCCTCTAGAATGTTCTTTAGAAGATAGAATTAGTATAAATAAGAGTAGGAGGAATGAGAAAGAATTGTCTTGAGGATTATTGTAATATAGAGTTGCTTTGCTAGAGGTTTCCCCCTCGAAGAGGCAAGTGAACATTGATTTCTATCAATAAAGGTATCATTTTTGGTGTTGTGGTTCTATACATTTTGTTGTTTCATTGGTATTTTCTACAATATTTCTATTTTCTTCTTATTATAATAGATATGATACCTAACAAGTGGTATCAAAGCACTTTCCTCTACAGAAATCGTGGGAATTTTTTTTCATGGTAGAGACATGTACTGTCGACGTCTTTAAAGAACAAAGATCTATCATTCAACAGATAAAAATGCAGTGGGGAAAACTACACACATGAAATATAGATGGTTTCATGGGGTTACTCGAAATAGGTGTTTCACCTTATTGGAAACCTATGTAACACCCGTTGGCACCCTTTGACTAGTACAACATTAGACAAAATCTGTACATTAACATCACTCGCAAATATTGTCAGGAATATCGAGAGTCCCCTTGATCTCCTGAAACTAGCTCTAGATCATCTAATCGGATGCCTGACTGCTAATAGTGACACAAAGAACAATACTCAAGAATATACTCTCTAGTACCTAGGTAATTGGGTAGTATGGCTAAGGGTATGATCGATCCTCCTTAGTTGGTTCCCTGAGATATTGAGCTGAGTACTATTGTTCAACCCCACACGTATATAAGAGAGCTATAACATAGGGACAACCCTTGTCTATAGGAACCCTAAAAACCATAATCCTTGGGAAAGAAACAAAATAGAAAATGAACATATGATATCTATTGCCACACAACCCTACCTCCTGCATTATGGTTGCAAAATCTCTACAAAAATTTTCCTGTTAACAATTTTGGCTCTTCGTCACTGCAATATTCTTCAAGCTAGAGTATAACTCTGCAAGAGTAAAGAAAAGTAGTACAGTGGTCTCTTAGACACCTTTATTTGGGACCTATCCCATTGAATTGCTCTCTTTTCCCACGTCCTAATGGCTTTCCCCCAGACTTGGGTGGAAGATACTAAAATAAATAAGGAAGCACAACATGTTGTCTCCTACCAAACTAGAAAATCCCCCTTTATTCCTTGCCCTAAACCCTCCAATCCTGCTCCTCCTTTCACTTCACTAAATATCTAGAAATTGACCGAGGCATAAATGGTTGAACACCAACTCGAGGGCCTTTTGTAACACCTTGTTTCCCCCAGTTTATAAATATAACTAGACTGGTCAAGGACTATGGCAAACTCATAAGTATGAACATGTGATGTAAATGGACCTACGAAAAGAGGTCAATGAATGTGAATAACATTCTGAATTTATTGTAGGAATGCTAAAGAGGGGATGTGCAGAAAAGAGACCATGATGGCGGTGGAAGGTACCTGAAAATGTGGCGTTAACTTCCACCGAGAATGAAATACTGTATTTGGACTCCAATGGCCCAGAGAACTAAAAGTGGCTCGCTGGCCCTAAAATTTAATACCTTGCAGGTTGGTAGGTTGATGTCTTGATGAGGGATGGGGAGGTGAACCACCTGTCCATAGAGCCATCATGACTGACCAGCGTAAGGGTAATCGTGCCACACGCAACCTCACGAGAGGATAAGGTGTATGGTAGAATCGATGAAGGGGGGAATGCGAGGGGAACTCTGGCATGACGCAGAGTGAGTGATAGCAGAGAGGAAGGATTGAAACCTTCACTCCTGG
>CBVK0101461012.1:8816-22590 GCA_900067695.1 Picea abies | reverse complement strand
AAAGAAACCTCATGGGCCTCATTTATTTTTAGAATAAAAGCAAAAACCTAAACTCGTATCCAAATGAACTAAGAATAATTTGAAGTGAAAACCTAACACCTAAAGGAAAACTCATAAATTGACAAGTTTATTTGAGGAGTTAACAGTCTCCACTCCTATAGTTTTCTTATCAATGAACCGTTGTTCAACTACCACTTCTCCTGATAGATTTTCTCTTCCTAGTCCTTCAACCGTTATCATTCCAGCTTCCCCCAGCTATGACTCATGCCGGTGTATCTCCTCCGACATGGTTATTCCTTGGTAGCCACATTTTGGTTCTAGATTGACCAACCAATCCTCTAGTGCCTTCAATTCCAATTCCCACTAAGTGAATAACTCAACTGGGCATTCTCCTTCTGTTGGGACAAACATTAATATCTATTCCATTTCCTCCATGACAGTCTCCGCTGGCCGTTCTTCTGTCACCTCTGCAACCTCTGTGTTATCCTCCCCTCATCCACTTGGTAGGAATATCTTGACTCCTCCAGTGACCAAAATATCCCTCTGATCCTCCTTCTCTATGAAAAAAGTTTGTAACTTCTCATCATCTTCATTCACACAATCCATAGCTCTACGTGAAATTCCTCATGAGTGAGCTTTCTCTCTTGCCTCCTCTTCTACCAATGAATTCTTTGTTGATTTCACCTCTTCTCCCTTGACAACATGGAAATCTAGGATGTTGCTTCTTCCCACCTAGCATTTTATGAGATTCACTGATCCCTACTCATTTCTCAACTGGCAATATATGAGCCTCTTTCCATATCTCTTTCCCTCATGATTGGGATTTTCAACATCCATCATCCACCTCTATAACATCCGTTGTTGCCTTTTGGCCAACAAATTTTGAACAGGCCATATGGCTATCCTCTTCAAAGGCCATCCATATTTCCAGTGTACCTTTGACTCTTACTGCATCTTAAATGCAAGATTCTCCATCTACACTTGAATTTCACTGAGCTCCTTGTCCATCTCCACCTTGCTCTTCTGCAAATGGACTTCTCCTTGACCATGTTTATGATCACCAATGGACATCTTCACCTTCTATCTTCCATCCTGGAAAACCTGTTGCTCACTCTACAACTAAGAGAATCTATAGCTCCTCCTTTTCTTGAAGTCTACAGACAAAACTACACTCTGATACCACTCTGGTATTAGACTATTTCTTTCCTTCCTCTTCGCCCACACTCTACAGATGATTTCAGGCTCTGATACAACTCTGAAGACCACCTCCCCTCGTTCTTGACTTAACCTGTGGGGTCATCGTGACCTCCTAGTCTAGAATCGTTCAAATCTTCAAGTCAAATGACTCATCAGGCTCCAGATGGAACCGAATTATCTTGACACATGCCCTTTCTACTTCCTTGGTACCGAGGATGTGATACCTGCGGACCCTTTCCTTAATGTTTTCAACTCTTGCATCGATTTCCTTAGCCCTCACTACTAAGCTCCTCCTTGATATGACCACGGATTGCGATCGCAGGTCAACTCCCTTCACGATCTCCCATTTCGATACTTTCGTGAGCTGCTTCCTCTTGTTTCCCCAATTTTTGAATCGACGAATACTCTGGGACCACATCTACGATCCTTGTTCCTGTCGCGATCAACGACTGTGATTGAATCGCGAGTTTGGACCTCATGGGTCCTGACTTCTCCTGGCTCTTATTTTCCAACTTATGAACCAGTGATGCATTGATTGTTTGCCATGCATCCTTCCATATCTAACGACCTGGATTTGAAATCTCTCTTTATGACTTCACGAATATCCTTTGATTTCTTCCGCAAACCTTCTGAAGTTCAGTCTCCCAAACCTTTCTATCTTCTACCACCTGTCTCCTCCTTGTCAAGGGTGAATTCTTTGTCTTCGGGACTTCGGCAAGTCCTCGAGTCCTTTTGCGCACTTAGCACAATTCCTCTTTCGAGACTTAGGCTGTTATTGAAACTCCTTCTGCGCTCCTTATAGAAATATTCACAGATTTCCTTCTATGACTTTGCTCATCTTGAAAACCTCCAAGGCTTCAAGTTTTTTTGCAAGCTTCTCTTTGCCTTCCTGGCATTCTTTCACCCTTCCTTATGAGCTTATAAGGTGAACTCTAGATACCTTAGTTGCACTCCTTGCACTGGCTCAATTCTTCGACGGATTCTTCCTTGACCTTGTGGAAATTTTAATGAATCTCGTTTCCTTTGTCGATGAACTTCTTGCAAAACCTTCCTTCACCAGAATGTTCAACAATTTTGGGATTCTTCTACACCTTCAGTTGTGTAGTTCCTGGGTATGGCCACACAAGCTCGATGCCCTCCTAGCAAAGTATTCCAGAGTGTTCACTAACTCTGCACCGTGTCTCCCTCCACAGAGTCTTTATTTTCAAGGGACCTAGTCACCTTGAAATTTCTCCCTAAGTTTGTAAGAAAATCTGTCATTCTCGCCTGGTAGCTTCTCTTCTAACTCCATTGAGTTCAAAAATGCACTCCTTGCTTCGTCTTACAGATTTTTCCATCTCTGTCACGCACTCCTTGCACTTAGCTTAGAGGACCAGACTTAACTTAGCACACTCACGGATAGAAAACTATATCTCTATCCCTGAAGACGATTTCTAACATCCATAGACAATTCAAAAACATGTAAAAGACATTCACAACACAACATCCATTATAGAGAAAGATAAAACAGGAAAAACTGTCATTTTCTATTGATGGTAGAATGCCCAATTACAATGGTGGAGTCCAAGCTGCAATTGAGTCTCGAATCTTTGTATCTCTCCTTACAATCTGGCTTGTCTAACCTCAAAACCAATCTAACCTCCTATTGTCTAACCTCTACATTGCAAACAATACGGAGATTTATGCAAGAGGAGCTCCATGATCTTCCATTGCAAGCTACCTAATGGTGTCAAATCACCATCCCTAAGGTTTATCGAAAGGCCAAATTACAATGATAGCAATCTGCCCCAGAATCAGACGTAGATCCAATTTTTGGTCAGCCTATTAATGGAGACCTCATCTCCTAATCATGTGAAGGCATGTTTATGCTCTTCCAGGTTGTCCCCAATTAATGCCTAAATCACACCTTGGATCCTCGAGGCAAAATTGAATGTGCAGCACATGTGAAATTTAGCTGGCACATGATGAGATGTAGCGCTGCTCCTACATCACACAGTCACATGGGCATTGGCCAAGAATACATTATAAATCTTTTAGAACTCTGTTATGCTTCTCGGTTTCGATTTTATGCCCCTGGACCAAATTACCAACATGTCCTTAAATGGCTTGAGGAAGCGAGTTACAACTTGCGATAAAACTCAAATTGAGAATCATATGGAAGAACTGTTGATTGCATTGGATTTGATGCACCAGGTTTCAGTTAGTAAATCCCCTCCATTCTCATTCTATTTCCCAAAAAGGAGTTTTTTTCAGGATCTCTAGGACTATGGTTTTTCTCAATGAGGCATAGTGCAAATTCTGAACAAGAGGTCGATTTTCAAGAAAAGTGTGTCGGGCGATTGCTGGTAGCATGATTGTGGGGGACTTGGATAAACAAAGATGTGGGAGGTAAAAAAACTATGTTATGCTACTCAGTATGGATTTTATGCCCCCAAACCAAATTACCAACATGTCCCTGAATGGCTTGATGAAGTGAGTTGCAACTGGAAATAAAAATCAAACCGATACTCATATGGATGAATCGTTGGTTGCATTGGATCTAGGGCAACAAGTTTTATCTATTGGGGTGCCTGCACTATAATTTTGTTGCCAAAAACATGTTTTTTATAGGATCTTCAGTACTAGGGTTTTGCTCAATTAGGCATAGTGCAAATTATGAACAAGATGTCGATTTTCAAGAAAACTGTGTCGAGCGATTTTGTCACATTGCGACATGTATTTATGTTTGTCACATGTGATGCTACTATCCACATTGCGACGACATACCTATTTTCGTCAGATTGCGACGTCACTATGTTTTGTATATTGCAATGTTTCTATGTTCATAACATTGTGACGTTACTATGTTCATCATATTGCAACACTATATTTTCAACACATTGCAATGGTATTTGTTCGTCATAGTGCAACTTTAGTATGTTTGGTATATTTCAACGCTACTATGTTTGACACATTGCGAAATTTGAATTTTTTTTGTCACATTGCGACTTTGCAATAAGTGTGTCACAATGACATGCCTATCCACATCCATATGTGTTCTACACATTGGAACATTTGGAAATGTTTGTCACATTATGATATCTATATATATTCATGAGATTGCGATGTTTAGAAGTGTTTGTCACATTGTGACATTAGGATATGTACATCACATTGCAATGCGAGGAAATGTTCATCATATGCTAATGAAAACATGATGTGGGACACATTGCAACCTATGTTTATGTTCGTTACATTGTGACGTTATTATCCACATTGCGACGACATGCCTATACTTTTCACATTGTGACATTACTATGTTTGGTAGATTGCAATGTTATGATGTTTGACAAATTGCGACATTACTATGTTTGGTAGATTGCAATGTTACTATGTTCGACAAATTGCAACTTTAATATATTCATCACATTGCAATGTTTTATGTTCATCACATTGTGACATTAATATGTTTGGTAGATTGAAAAGATAATTTTTTCGACACATTGTGATGTTTGGAATTGTTTATCACATTGGGACATTAGAATAAGTGTGTCACATTGAAACATGAGGAAATGTACATCACATTGCAATGATAGGATGACGTGCACTAGAGTGCAATGCTTTTTTTATGTTATGATGACATGTCTATGTTCATCACATAACGATGTCAATTTATGTTCATCGCATTGCAATGTTAATATGTTCGTTAGATTTCAACATTACTATGTTCGATATTTTTCAACGTTAGTATGTTTGACACAACGCAACATTACTATGTTTTTCATTATCCAACATTAGTATGTTCGACGCAATGCAACATTACTATACTATGTTTGTCATGTCGTAACGACTTGTTTTGTTCTTCATATTGAAACATCAGTGGCATGTTAATCACATGAAAAGGTTGGTTTGTGTCCCACACATTATGAAAAGTAAGCTTTGGTGAATATTTTAAAAACAAATCTAACGATGTTTCCTTTGTGAAAAATATACGAACTTTGAAGTGATGCTTTGTGAAAAATATAGGAACCTTGAACTGTTGCGATATATTACATCGAATGAAACTTAGAATCATACTTTTTTTAAGGGCATTGATAATATATGATAGTTAACTATAAAATCTATCCCTTCCAAATAAAGATATATAATTTATGCATTTCTCTTTTTGGTGTCGCAATTTGCAATTGTTAAGAAAGCACAAAGGAATGAGTTAAAAACAATTATGATTTGTAGTAGTAAAATATTTAACTTGAATCATTTTATGAGTAACTGTGATCAATGTCGTGGTATTGTTTTTATTGGATTAGATTCATACAACTAAAGTGTTCATAGAAGGACATTCTAGGGGAAAGTGTTTTTCATCTTCAACCATTTTAGTGTCATTGTGTTTTCTTTGTATATATTATTTTCTTTTTAAATTTTATAATAAAATAAAATTTTCATGGAAAATAATTTTTTTTATAATGGAATATTTAAAAAAGATATTTATATCTTTTCACATTTATAAAATATCTTGAATTGAAAAAAATATAAAATGTGGTATTTCTTAATACATTCCTTAATATATTTTTATTAATAGACCAATTCGATCTTAGTGGAAGTTAATAATCATCATCATAAAATGTTAAGTCCTTCTTAATATAATAGATGTAATCAAGTAAATAATATTAATATTGTATTTTTATTGATACAATAAATGCAATCAAATAAATGCAATACAATCAAATAATTATATTTTTTTAGTATTTATCTAATATGTTTTTTTATTGACACAATAAATGCAATCAAATAATTATATGATGTCTTTTTCTTATATAATATATGATATTGTTTATTTCTTGATGTTATGTATTAACATTTTTTTTGTAATTAAATGATAAATATATTGCTTTTTTCTTGATATAATAATGAGGCTTTTTTTATATACAATAAATGTAATCAAATACTAATACTAGTTTATTTCTTAATCAAATAATAAATATAATTTATTTTTCTTATATAATAAAATGATTTTTAGTTATCAATCATTAATAATTATAATTAATATTCATATTAACTAGCACAATCGCTAACTCGCGACTGGTGAACGTTTGAGGAAATCCGAGGTAGAGGAAATGTGCGGACAATTGATTAAATCCGTGATAGCATGGAAACGTGGCTTGTCAAATACTTGTAAATGTTAAAAAATAAACAGGTTAACTGATGCATTCATAAATGCAAAGAAGTTATCAACAATAAATATAACACTTGATTTTGGAGGACGACTAAGGATATACCGACATCTTCAATGTGTAGCCATCAGATTATAATTTAAGATTAAAAGATCATTAATTGTGCCCATCTGCAATAGGTATAAGCCTTTTGACGTAAATATAATTTCTTTTTCTTGATATAATAAAGTGATTTTATCCATATAATATAATAGTAATCAACCATTAATAATTATAATTAATATCTATATTATTTTGTATATAATATAATAATATATTAATAATTATATTATAATTTAAGTTTTATATATCAAATAATTATATAAAAATATGTTGTTATTAGCATTTAATTTAAAATATAAAATAATGTAATCAAATAATAAATATAACTTTTTTTTCATATAATAAATGTAATAAACTATTAATAATTAATATTGATATTAATTTTTTTATAATATATTAATATATTAATAATTATAGTGTAATGTAATAATATTTTATATCAAATAATTACATAAAAAATGTTTTTTTTATAAAAATGTTTTATTTTTTTGAATTTGAATAAGTTGATATTAGAAATTTAGTTTAAAATATAAAATAATGTAATAAAATAATTAATATTAATATTAATATTGTATTTTTTTAAATAGAATAAATATAATCAAAATTTATTTTATATAAACAAGTAATTTAAAATATACAATAATATAATAAAATAAATAATATTAATATTAAATTTTTTTAATATAATAAATATAATCAAAATTTATTTTATATAAAAAGTTTCATTTATATATAGTTTTAGTGGGTCTAATGGTTAAGAACAAGTATTTTTTCTTAAAAAATACAGGTTGGATAG
The DNA here is from genome assembly GCA_900067695.1 of Picea abies. Classification (NCBI taxonomy): domain Eukaryota; kingdom Viridiplantae; phylum Streptophyta; class Pinopsida; order Pinales; family Pinaceae; genus Picea; species Picea abies. Next base: position 15,345 of record CBVK0101461012.1, on the reverse strand, counting down.
AGTATGTATATCTTTATAAACTTTATTAATTAAAATAAATTATTATTATTATTAATGTAATTAAATATTAATAATTAATATTATATTATTTTTCTTAATATAATTTAATAATATATTTATAATTAATCTTTATATAATATTTTAATAGATATAATATATGTAATAAAATAATAAATATAACCCTAATTTTAATAAACCCTAAAATATTAAAATAACCCTAATCCAATTTTTGTTAAGAAAAATGTAACGGTTGGATAGCTATTATTTTGTTGTTCAAGGGCGTGATTTACATTTAAATTTAAGAAAGAGAGCACGAGTAGTCTCATAACTGATTATAATAAATATTAATCTTTTAAGGATCATTAGTTCACACTATATTGTTTTATATTGTTTTATTAATTAATAGTTTCTTACAAATTATCCATTACTAAATCTAATTCAATGCAATGTAATTAAGCTGAAAGGTGTAGGCGTATACCTATTGATAATGGGTAGATTTAATAGGGGTTTAGTGTTTAATAAGTTTTTTATGGACATGATTAAATATGGTTGGAATACTCTTAGTAGTCACACAAAATAAATGGCTGTGATTTCAATCATTAATTTCCTAGCTATTATAAAGACATTCTTATGTGTTTACTTTTTTACATTTACCTAGTCATATTTAAAAATCACTTTGATAGCTAACTGATTGCCACAACTAAGTGATTAACATAAATTAAAATATTAACACCAGATAAATGAAACTCAATGTTTAATTTATACTTTTATAACACGATAATGGGAGGAATACAAGATTATCATGGCTATTCACTTTTCTACGATGTTAACTCATAACTCATTTCTGACCAAGAGACTAAGCCATATCTTATCAGCTTTTCAACTTTCACCAAAAGCTATTTAGCTTTGTGCTAGTTACCATTAAATGAATACATTGTTATATAAAGTATTTAACCAATACATTTAATATTTTGTACTTAAATGGGATGTCTTTGAGAAGCGTAACTCTTCCCTTTTCAATGGTGAATTCTTTAGGCTTCTTTTCATCTTCACTCGAAACAAGGAAGCACTTAACCTTCTTTCTTGGTGGAGATGGTCTATTGACAACATGCATACAAGCTCCAATGCCCATACTTAAACCTGATAGTGTGGCACCTTACCATCGATTTCAACATTCCTGTTGATAGATGTGCCACAACCTCCATGACTATCACGGCCTTCAAAGTTAGGGTTCCAAAATTCTATCTTTGAAATCTGACCTCTTGAACACTCATGTATTAAGGTTGGAGAGTCGATCCTGCAACTCCAATACTCTGGAACGTTAAAAACAAATTAAAAAATCCTAAAGAAAAAGCAATAGTTTGCGAGCTAAAACCCATATTCCATAAGACTATTGTGTTCATAAAAAGTTTTGAGTGAGGAATTTGGAGAAAACTCAATAAAACTGTTTTGTGTTCTTTCCGTCCTCTACCCTAAACTTAACCTGGTTAATTTATATATACATATAAAGAAGAGCGCTAGGTTTCTTTCCCTAGCCACACATCTGCTTGCTGGTTTTTACTTAAATGGGATGTCTTTGAGAGGGGTCCCTCTTCCGTTTTCAATGGTGAATTCTTTAGGCTTCTTTTCGTCTTCACTCGAAACAAGGAAGCGCTCAACCATCTTTCTTGGTGGAGATGGTCTATTGACAACATCCGCACAAGCCCCAATGCCCTTCATTGATATTTCAACCTGATCGTCTTGCACCTTATTGACGACTTTGACATTCATGTTGACAGATGAGCGAGCCGAGGGCGACAACCTCCATAACTTTCTCGGTCGTCACGGTTAGGGTTCCAAAATTCTAGCTTTCAAATTTGAGCTCTTGAACACTCATGTATTAAGGTTGGAGAGTCAAACCTGCAACTCCAATACTCCCAAACGTTAAAACAAATAAAAAAATCCGAAAGAAAAAGTAATAGTTTCCCAGCGAAAACCATATTCCATAAAGCCTACTGTGTTCATAAAAAGTTTCGAGCGAGGAATTTGGAGAAAACTCAGAGAACTGTTTGGTGATCTTTTCGTCAGCCACCCTAAACTTAACCTCGTTAATTTATATATACATATAAAGGAGAGCGCTAGGTTTCTTACCCTAGCCGCTAGGTTTCTTATCCTAGCCGCACATCTGCATGCTAGCTGCAGCAGAGTGTACTTGAGAGACTATGCAGTTGTGTAGATGTGATTCCTGTGCTGATTGCAAATGCTATACTCGCTGGATACGAATGGTATACTATCTTCGTTGCCTCGGACATGAGGTGGAAAACTTGCATTGGCTCGAGTGAATGGATTGAATGGATTCTGAGCTTTACTTCTTCGTTCTCCATTATCCCTAGGAATGTAGGGTTTTTTCTACGATAGGGTTTATGAAGTTTTAACCAAGGATTTCTCACTCGTCTGTACTCAATCTCGTGGAGTACAAGTCTAGGTGGCCGAGATTCTTTTATGATTTTTTTACTGTATTTTCTCTTCTAAAAACGTTGGGGTTTTTGGTTAGAGGTATCCTTTCCGATTTGTGTTGAACGTTATCCTTTCCACACCAACACAAAGGTTTTCTGGTGAACTATCACAGGATCTATGGAAATTACAGTGCGGGTTTTTAATTTGTAAATTCCGTCATGCGTGTATTTAGAGTATTCCTTCTGTTCCTATCTGGGTTCAATCACTATGTCAAGGAAAGTACATGTCTTCCAATAACTGGGAGTTTACTTTACGCCTTCAAATCAATGAGCAGTCGTCCACTACTTCCTCTCGTAGTTTGACTAGTTACCATTAAGTTGGAAATGTATATATTATTTCTCCTGTGATACGCGCAGAAAACACTTAGTTATTAACTGGTATTCTGTACTGGTATGTGAAATCAAGGTATCTTTTATAATACTTTATAAGTGGTTGATGTAGTTGTCTTATAGGAATCTTGTTACACGTCTCAAGCTTGAAAGTGGTTGAGGGTCAATAAGCTTGGAAGTCTATATGGAAGAAATTATAACCCTTTGTTTGTAAATCAAACTCTCAAATTTATTTAATGAATTTGTATAACATACATAGATTTATCCTTATGTCTATTGCACAAAACTTACTTTAATTTCATGCTCTATTAAACGTCGTTTGTATAAATTCTTGGTGTGTGGTTTATTTGCGTAGAACTTCAATACATGTCATAACTAATGATGGGCATCTTTCTTGCGAATCCCATCAAAATTTTATGCAACTCCTACCCCCTCTCCTCGAGATAAATGAAAATTGAGACCACGTTTCCTATCTCTAATTATTTAAGAACTTTCTTGGTTTATATAGTTTATAACTTGTTTATTCATCTATGTTGTACAAGACTAATCCTAAGTGTTACAAATGTCATTATTTGGTAGGTTGCACTTATTATAAGTTGAAGAATTCAAAAGTGGGAAGGAAAGGTATTCTAGTTCCTTCCTATACTTTGTTGGGAGGGAGGAAACCAGGAATATATTATTTCTCTTTATTGTCACAAGAGAAATACACAAATTCATTGTCTAAAACTTGTCCATTTTTCATTTACTATATCATTAGTAATACTTAACAAACATATATATATAAGGAATATACATGTATAGAGAAGTACACAAGTTCACTTTATAGTTTTCTAATCAATATCACTGTGTAAAACTTGTCCATTTTTCATTTACTATATCATTACTAAAACATTAGTAATACTTAACGACATATATATAAAAGGAATATACATGTATACATCCTAGTATTCTAATCAAACACTTGAATTCTTTATTTAATTTTTTATTTACTATATTCTTCATAATACTTAACAATAGATATATTAAAAAAAATGATATAAGAAAATAATAATATTATGAAAAATAATTATAAAATGGAGCCCAAGAAAACAAAAGGAACAACAAAGTTGATCCAGTCACCTCCAAATCTGATAATGAATCCGTAAGAGTTTGTATCCTCCAAAGTTTCCTAAGAAGTGAGTGCTCACACAACAACTTCTTTGGTTCCTTTGTTATTCCTTAGTATAACTTTTTCAGTAAATTCCTTTCCTTTCCACATGGTAAGAAACTTGTTTCCTCCTCACACATGCGTATATATATATATATATATATATATTATATATATATTCATTTTTCGAGATCTTAGTTTTCTCCAAGCTCTTTCTCTCCTTGGGAATTTTCTTAGCTTTAGAAATTGTTGATTTTCAGGGGGGTCTCTCAATCACCAAAATTGACTTCTAACACATGTCCTTTCATGCCTAGGGTTTGTTACGATATTTAAAGCCACCCTAATTAATTATGCAACAGAAAATCAAAGAAAACATGCACAAATTCAATCACACAGGAGACAACGTGAGGGAAACATCCACAGGACAATGGCAATAGTATTCTTAATGTTCAATAAGCTAAAGATTACAACCAACAATGTGGAGACAGCTTGAAGCCCTACATTATCTGCCTCAAAGGAATACATATTTAAACAACTTCTCATTCATTTATACAAAACTAAATACAATAACTATGCCCTATTTTAGCTGATTTGTTAAAACAAGAAACACTAAATCTGCCACAAAACATGGTTAGGAAAAACCACCTTATTCCAGATTTGTTGTCACCTTCCAACAATCTCCACTTTGACAACAATTTTCCTGATGCCTTGTCCAATTTGATTTATCACCTTCAAGAGAAGCAAATCACAACCACAACTTCTCTTCAATACTGGTTCCAAAAAACATGTCTGCATAACTTGCTCAAATATGGACCACTCCACCTCCATTAGTAACATGTCTTACAAAGTGATACCATGTCCAATTTAGGTAATCTGAACTATGTGTCAAATGCACAAGAATTTGACTACCACAAAACTTGTACTTGTCCAAACTAACCCAAAGGTCCCTTACACTCATAAAAAGAAAACATTGAAACCACTTGTAGGTGACACATGTGCCTCTAAAATACCGAAGCACCCATTTCACTGCTTTACCTGGATTTGTCATGTGACCACTCACAACACCACCTGCATATGAAATGTCTAATACTTGAACATATAAAACCTTTCCATCACACACTTTATACTTCCAACTAGCATACAATACATGAGACATAATCGTTTCTTCCATATTACAAGGATATACACCAGAAGAAAACAAATGGAAAGACAAAGGGATATTTTTCGGTTTCACATTATTCATTCCAAATTTCCTGAGTATATTTTCCTTATACTGCAAGTGTGATAGCCAAATCTTACCATCTTTCCTGCCTCCATGTATTTCCATGCCCAAGATTTGTTTTTGCTGCTCCTTGATCCTTCACCACGAACATCCTTTCCAACCAACTTGCTGATCTTAACCATTCTTTTACTTCAAAAAACATATTGCCAACAATCTAAACACCAAGATAAAGAATGTACCATAAACACAATGATTAAATTCATTTCTTGTAAAAATTGGCTCACTATGAAGGAATCACCCATCTTGTACCAATGTGTGATGCACATTTCAAGCCATACGATGACTACTTGATCTTGCAAACAAATCTTCTGTTGTGATTCTGAACAAACCCTGGTTGGATATACATATCTCCTCATACAAATCTCCATAAAAAACTTGTCTTAGCATCTAGCTATCACAACTAGTGCCAAGGCTACATGAATAGAGAAAAGCTTAACAAGTGACGAGAATATTTCATGGAAATCAATGCCTTCCAAATACCTTTATGCTATCAGTCATGCTTTATACCTTTCATCTTTTACTATGTCTTATTTGAGAAGAAATACATCAAACATTATCTATGTTAATGATGATCTATATCCTTTGACATTGTCATTATAACCAATAAAGATCTACCTGTTTGATCTAGATTCTACTTTGAATGTTGATGAGAGCATGAACATAGCAATCAATGAGATCGGAAGATTGCAAACAAATCTTCTGTTGTGATTCTGAACAAACCCTGGTTGGATATACATATCTCCTCATACAAATCTCCATAAAAAACTTGTCTTAGCATCTAGCTATCACAACTAGTGCCAAGGCTACATGAATAGAGAAAAGCTTAACAAGTGACGAGAATATTTCATGGAAATCAATGCCTTCCAAATACCTTTATGCTATCAGTCATGCTTTATACCTTTCATCTTTTACTATGTCTTATTTGAGAAGAAATACATCAAACATTATCTATGTTAATGATGATCTATATCCTTTGACATTGTCATTATAACCAATAAAGATCTACCTGTTTGATCTAGATTCTACTTTGAATGTTGATGAGAGCATGAACATAGCAATCAAACTATTTCAAAAAACTGAGTAATCACAAAAGAAGACATGTTCAATATACCTCTTCTAGAATTTTCCAACCTTTTGAAACTAATGGTGATCGATTTTCTAGATAGCACTTAACTTCTTCTGACCACAACTCATGCTTCAACTTGGCATTACTAAAGATTCCATTACCTGCCTCCATCATGTGTTCTCAAACCCTTGATTTAACCTGTCAATACA
>CBVK0101461003.1:0-13434 GCA_900067695.1 Picea abies | reverse complement strand
CACCTATTCCAAAGCCCTACGACTAATGTAATGTAGGTTTTCTACCAAAAAATATAAAAATGTCTAATCAATTTTTATAAGTGCTTCATTTTATGGTTGTTGTTACTCAAGAGGAAAATGGCATGGAAAATATGGTGTTTTGACTGACTAGAAAGTTATGGAAATAGATGAAGATGAAATCTTTTCATTTCGATGAAAGCTATGCAACGAGAAGGAGAAAACATTTATCATTCCCATATTCACAATGTCCCAAAATTTTAAAACTCATCAATTTCAATATTTTCAAGAAATGAGAAAAATAAAGTGTACACCAATGCGTGATTCATGGCCCCCCTTGGCCATGAGGGGGAAAAGTTTTCAGAATTTAAGACCAAAAAATTCCAAGAATCATGCAATTTTTCTACTTCAAATGCAAGGATGCGCCCAATCTAATATAAAGCAAGAAATTAAATATTTTGTTTCAAAGATAGCTAAAAGCAATAGCAACTCTCTATAAAACAAATCAACCCAAACAATTTTTCTCTTTTAACACGAATTGTTCAATAAAAAAAAGTGTTCTTTCACTAAACAATTCTAAAGAAAAAACAATGCTTTGTAACTGAAAGGCACTCAAAGGAAGAGTTCAAATATTTCAAGAGAAAACAAAGAAAAAATAAGGTAAAGATGGCTGAAAGCAAATTAAAATTTTGTCAAGAAGACTATAATCAGACCCAACAAATCACCCCAGAACCATATGATGGATCTGGACAGGAAAAACCACCAAAAAACAAATTTTTTCACAATTTCCGCAGGCTGGAAGACTAGCACAGTGCGAAAATCATTGATTTCCATGAGCCAGATATGGGTAGGGTGCAGCATTTCCACACTAGTCAAAATAGGTAGGGCACGAAAATACTAAGTCGTCACACTGTCTCTTAAAAGAGGGTGCAAAAATCAAACAAAAATCGAAAAAAAATAAAAATTGAGAAGGTTTTTCAATGAAGTTTAATAGTCACAGAGTCAATATGGATCTTCTAGTGACTCAGAAAACAGAAACCAAGCAATCAAAGCAAGAAAACAAGGAAATCTAGGAAAAAATTTGTTTCCCCAGTGGAATCGCCAATTTTGTTATCGGGTAAATAGGTGAATGCAGACATAGACTAATCCCCTTAGATCCACCTAGATCTAGAACAAAACACAACAGGACATGGGACTTTCCCTAATCATCAAATTTACTACCGAACAAAAGACGATAGACATACCTTTAAATGCCACTTCCTTATGTCTTTGTTGTTCCTATTTCACTCTGGTGCTCTTGTGATACTGATCCTGTAGTGAAACACAAACCAACCAAAGTGAAAGCAGTAGAAGTATATTTAATGACAACCTATGTATATGATCAAGGAATTATGAAATAAAATAAAGATAATTCTATGGGAAATAAGCATGCCACTTTATTATATTAAACAATAGGAAGAGAGATTACAACCAGATGCCTTGATGTCGTAAGGGTCCTTCCAACAATTCCTTGCTTCCCACACACTTCTTGCTCCAAGGATTCTGAGACCATGGATCTAATAGATACTCACAATCTATCTTGACAAAGAAAATCTCAAACCATCATCAAGCTAACTTTCTCCATGAGATCTCCTCTCCTTTTATAAGCTGAAGAGGATAAGGTGAGGATCCAAACCATTCGAAGGCCACCTCACCATAGAAGCTTCTCCTTCTATAATAATCAAGAAAATGCTCATTTTTCCCATGTATGAAGGCCTCTACGACCTGGCTATAATGTAGCCTGCAGAAATCAGGCATTTTCGCGCCCTATCTTTGATCCAGCTCGCGAAAATCCTTCAAATTAGGGTTTTTACAGAGGAAAACACAACTTCTTCTCTCAGGAAAATTTCTTCTCTCTTCTTTCTTTAGGAATTCAAGACAATGAACCTTATGAAGGAAATATATAGGTTTACATTATTAACAATCATAGGGATGACAAAAATAATGTGTAACAACACAAAACATGCATACCTAGCAACATACCATCTTACTTACTATTTCTGCCAAGCCAATACTAAATAGCTCTTCTTAAAAAACAATTTTTTAAGATGTACATGCCCTACACCACTACTGCCCATGTAAGTATGCTAGATGCACCACTACTGCCCATGTACGTACGCTAGTTGCACCATTACAGCCTGTGTATACCCACAAAAGTTGCAAAAGATAAAAAGTTGCAAGGGAATACAACATTTTTGGTAGTTTCCTAACGAATTGACCGCCCATATCCCTTCACCCAACCAAATAACTATATTTTTGGAATAAAAAAGAAGGTGTTGGGGTCCCATTATAAAGAGAAGCATGAAAGAAGTGAAACTATGCCCATTTCTTAATCCCCCCTTGCCCTAAGAATTTGTAGGTACATTGTGAGTTTGAGCCAGAATTTCCCATTCTTTCCCTTTTCCCTCATCCATAAGCCTATTCCCATTTTCTAGAGAGAAGTGTGAGAGAAGGAGGATACGTGGAAGTAGTTGGAGCTTAGTGAAGTGGAGCCCAGGACTGGGTTCGAGGAGTAGTCTCTGATCTTGTTTTGTAAGTGACATTATGAGATTAATATAAAGAAGTACTTTTGTTGTCTCTCCATATGAGGTGTTTAATATGTATGACTGATTTACATTTTGTTATGACATCTAACCCATTAATCCATATATAGAATGCTTGTTCATAGATTCTTGTTTGTTTTTTCGTGAATGCAAGTCATCCTTGGGAGGATATTTAAAGTCGAGGAGTGATCGAATGCATTGGTATCGACACCAGATGTGAAGTTCAAGGTAAGACTACCCAATCCATATACTTTGTAATTTATATATGAATGTGGGGTGTTGTCGAGATAGTGGTTAAAAGTAGGAGACTTTAGACGGTTAGCTCTGCTTACACTTTAGAAGCCTAGTGTAGTCCGTACAGGGGTTTTCCCACTGTATCATAATTGGTGACCATACTGGGGGACCTCTAGGGTTTTTAGGGGATTTCTATTTTTGGGTACTTTTAATTGATTTATTTACTGTTTTTTGAGTTTCAGTAAGTTTTTGTGTCTTTAAGGGATTCAGGTCTTCCATACCAGTACTCCCTGCCTGTGCTTGACTGTTAATTTTTTCTTTTTAGAGAATTCACATAGGTGTACGTGGCCTATAATGGGTCTACACTCGTACATACATGCATTATATTTAGATAACCCACGTACATATGCAGGCTGTTGAAGTATCAGATGCATGCCTATATCAGGAAAATCTTGTTAAAGAAAAGGAAATCATTCTCTTCCCTGTGAAGCCATTTTTCTTAGGGGTTTCATACAGTCTTTGGACTAGGTCTAATAGCAATTAGCCTTTTCTTTATTAATATTTCTTGTTTTCTTGATTAGGGTTTGAGACAAATTTTGTGAGTTTTTTCTCATTAACTTGTTTAGTATTGTCAGTAACTCTCTACGAGCCGCAGTAGACTAGAAGTTAGTTTTTGGCCTCGTCTTGTCTTCACTTTTCTCTTTTTACTTGCTTTAGAAGTATCAAATTTCTTATTTTGGAGCTTATTAAAAAAAAAAGTTTTCAGTTTCTTGTTTGGTTAAGTAGTTAGGTTAGTTGTTTTTTCATGAAGAAGAGTTATTTCTTAAGTTCTATACTGAATACTTAGGAATTTAAGTAGCTCACAATTGAGCAAAATTCAGTTTTGAGTTTTTCTTTTAAAATACCCTAGAGAGAAAAGTTATTTAGAAAAGTTGGTTAAAGATTGTTCAATTTGCAAATCTTTGTTTATTGAAGAAGAAGTAATTTTGTTTCCATCATTTGTTATTCTCTTATGTCTCTTAAAAAACACCATGAGTTTCATTTCCATTCCTTTGAATTAATATAAACCACTTAAAATTAACACTTGATTAAAATTAATTAGACTTTGTGTTTGTATGGTCCATTAACTAGATTAGGCTAGAGCCTTGATTTAGGTTGGAGAGGAAACTCTTCAAGGCTATAAAACAAACATAGGATTTTAGGTTGGAGAGGAAACTCTTCAAGGCTATAAAACAAACATAGGATTCTATTCTAGGGTGTGAAAGAGTCCAATAACATGGAAGTTATCTGGGACCCCCCTATAACACAGGGGCTAAACACAAGGTCACATGCGGAAAGGTAGCAGACATAACCTTTCCAAAGCCAGACCAATCGTAGTGGAGGAATGCATATAGAGGACTTATCTTGGGATTACATTGATCGCATTTGCCATGGAGCTTCATGGGTCTCGAATCTATCTGAATTCCTCAGTCGTCTTTCAGAACACTTGATTTTGATACCCTCGATAGGTTTCAGGCTTGATACCCTGCTCATTTTGGTCTACCCGACTGTTGACTGTACCCGCTTGGTAGTTGTTCATGAGTTGGTAACCTAGTTGCCTTTGATTTCAGGGACTTACACAGGTGACTGCAGGGGTATACCATGGTACCTAGGGAAACCATCGGGCCACACTTTCTAGAGTATACCTGGAGGGTTCTTCTGTGTTCAAGTTGCACTTGCTCCAGGAAGTTTCTCTAGTGTTGGTTGTTGTAACTACTCTTCCAACTAGTAATAGTGGTTTTCTTGCTGCATCTCAAAGGAACTTTTTCTAGTGCGTGTTTTAGTCTCCAACGATAGAAAGCCTTAGGATTTTGTTGATACTCTCACACAGTGGAAGATCAAGAGCTCTGCTCCTGAAGGATTTTGGGCCTACTGTCGATTAACTTGGAGACACTACTGCCACTGTGAAGGTGAATACTTGACCAAGAAGGGTCATTTGAGGCGATCGAGCCACAGGAAACTATACCCAAGCCATCTCCGAGAGGAGAACATTCATTTTTGTAGAGCCCAAATATTTATGACCTTGGAGTGGAATCTCTCCATCCATATAACTCTCTGATCACTGACTTTTTGGTGCCACTTATGATGTAGATTGCCCCTCTAAGGGTAGCACATAATGAGCATCAGATAATCCTACAAGCAGCAATGGAAGAAAAAGCTGCTAATTCGTCAGGGAGTCCTCATACTCCCTCTACGGCTGCCACAATCGGGGGTGCTGCACCTCCTAACTCACCTTCTCAGGTCTGATACATTATGGTCTCGACCACCTCTACTTCGGGCAGTGGTCTTATTCTATCCATGGTGGTGATCATTGCATCATTTACACAGAGTGCGATGGGTCCTCCATTTTCATACGAGATGCCCAACTTTGACACGAACTCAGTCCTCTCCTACTCCAACTTACTAACTTTGGTTCTAGGGGTAGGGATCTCAAACACTAATCTGCAAGGGTCCTTGGGGGGCACCTCAACCCCTTATAATTCTTTCCCTTATAGTGGGGGTCATATACCTTTTTTTTCTCCCTCGCTCGACGACGCTACTCAGCAACCCGTCTGGTCGACCATGAACTACAACTTATCTAGAGAAAGTAGTGAAGGAACTTCTTCTAGTACCACATCAGTGGGTTATTTGTCATTCTCTTTGTTCGGTGCATTTGGTAACAACACATTCTCATCAACTACCATCTCAGTTGGGGGAAACCTTGGTTTTAGATCACAAAATCCTATGCAGGGTACTATTCCTACACAAGGGGCACACACTTCTCAAGGACCTTGAAATCCATGGCAAGGATCAATTTCCTCATCAGGGATGTTGACTGGGGGAAACCCCTTCCATGGTCAATGAAACCCCGGGCAAGGCTCAAGACCTATGTCCTGGGGCAACCCTTTACAGAACCTTTGGAACACTACATCGGGAAAAATCCCTTATCTGGCCTCAATGTCCTACTATAGGAGTCAATTGATGATATCTCAACAAACACATCAGCCGATTGTTGGCCTAGACCATGGTTTTTACTAGAACCTAGGACAACAACCTAATGTTTCCTGGAAACCTGGTTCCATCCAAAATCCAGGCTCCTATTCTCCTGTACATACTCAACAACCTGAGCTATCGTTTCTAGCAACTTTGCATTTTCCATACTTGTTAAGATTATTGAATGACCCAATCTGTCATGATCCACATTGGCCTACCATGATGACCAAGTTTTCCTCGGACATTCCAAAGTTAGAGGGAAATCCTAACAAATATCCAGGTGATCATGTGACCACATTTAATATATGGTGCTCGTTCAACTATTTGAGGGATGAATCCATTCAGTTGTGTCTGTTTCAATGCACTCTTATCATAAGTGTCACGAAATGGTACATCAAGCTTGACCACTCAAGATACTCTACTTTTTCTGAATTGGATATGGTTTTATTAAATCATTTCCAATTACCTATGAGATACGATTCTGACACAAAATTGTTGACCAACTTTGAGCAGACAAAGGATGACCATATCTCTAATTACATCCGAGAATGGTGGAATCAGAGAGTTTGATTAAAGTACCAGTTCCACCAACATTCCTACTGGAATGATTCCTTAATTCTTTTGTACCCTAGCTATCCAAGTACATAGCAACGTCAGGGGTCTTTTCAGAGGAAGAAGAGATAATGAGGGCTCAACAACTAGAGATGATTTACTCTCAGTCTAGCTTTCTTTACAAAGTTTTTCTATATGTGCCATGGTCTATTCTTGATAAGACCAAACATAAGTTTTTACCACATGCTGACGGCATTGTTGGTTCAACACAAGAAAATCCCATTGATCCACTGTCAAACTAATTGCAACAACTATCAATACAGCAGATAGTGGCCAGCCCAACTCCTAGTTCAGTTGCTTCCCTTGCTTAGACGTTGGATGTACACAACGTGCAATCGACAAACCCAAATTCCAGCCAGTAGTTCAAAGGGAAGAAAAAGTAGCGAAAGAAGGGTAAGGGGGATAACAAACCCACCAATAACGCTAGTGGGGGAAACACAAAGAGAAAGAAGTCAAAGTATCTTGGAAACCTCTAAGGGGAATACCACCCAACTCACCTATTCCCTCGACTCGTGGAGGCCCAAAAGTTATTGGAGTAGAAACAACCTACAGTGTTAATGAACCCATTTTCTCATGGGAAAAATTTAACTCAAGCCTCTACGAATGGGGATGGGGGAAGTTAGGGACCCCCTTCGTCATCCAGCAATCCCTCAACTTTGAATGTCTATATTTTGAAAGGTGAATCCCACATAGCTACTAGGGCACATGATTAAGAAATGCCAAGTACTATCTAAAAGGGAAAAGAAGCCAAAAAAATGTTTGTTCCTCTCCAGATCGAGAAAAGGGAAAAGAAGCCAAAAAAATGTTTGTTCCTCTCCAGATCGAGAGAATGATGGGTGAAACAATAACATGCATCCTAAAAGGGGATTTCAAGAAAGCTTCACATAATCCAAATGTGAGGGTCACCCAGAACTACTCTGTGGTGGAGGTTTTATCACAAACCCCTTGCACGATGTCTTATTTGGAGGTTCTTTAGAGCTTCTCTTCATAGAGAAAGGCTCTCTTATCCACCTTAGGATCCATCGAGACATGTAATCCGAGAACTATCATGCTTGATACAACCGACTTCAAACCTCGTCTCCCATACCATGTCACATTTTAGATAGTAGTGGCTCACTTACCCAACGAAATTGTCTACCTAGAATGTTTTCCACACGGTGGTTGATGAGGGTGCCTCGACATGCATGATGTTGTTGGCGTGTTGGATTCCGCATGGTGGTTGATGAGGGTGCCTCGACATGCATGATGTTGTTGGCGTGTTGGAAGGCCATTGTCCAACCCATTCTATCTCCTTCACCTACTCTTCTCATGGCTTTCGATGGTAGTTCTTTCATACCACATGGAATCATTCCTTATTTCCCTGTGTAGTTAGGAGGGAAGACTGTGCGCATCGAAGTTGAAGTGGTCATTGTGCCTCTCAAGTAAAACCTCCTGTTAGGAAGGATTTGGAAATATGCCATGCATGCAGTGGTTGCTAGAGTTTTTTGGGTCTTGTTGTTTCCACATGAGGGTCAAATAGTGACCATTGATTAATTGTCTTTCTCTAGACATGACCCTTCGTCGGGGGCATCCATGATCCCGATGACTGATAAACCATAGCTTGGAATCATCAATTTGGGGGTTGGTTTGTGCCCACCTCTCATGGGTACTTTCGATTAACCTCCTCCTTCTAGTGATGTCAAAATGATATCAGTTGTCCCTGACCAGCCTAAGGCTGAAATATTTTCAGTGTTTTCGTTCCACATGGATTACTTTAATGATATGTGGATTCTTCCTTCCCCATCAGCCATGATGGAAAGGAAAGGGCACCATGTCATGTCCATGCCCTTGTCTGTGGCAGAATTTTCATACTCTATACTCCAACAAGCTTCAGGCGACCCCGATCTAACTCCTGCATCGAATTTAGATCCAGTTCTCGAGCCTGCTTGGGATTAAGGTTCCCTTGCCACTATCGATTCCTTAGACTTGGTATTTCACTCTAATGAGGCAATTTTAGAGGTGTTGACTGGTCCAGATAGACCCTGGGATGATCTCCATCACAGATGATACTTCTTCCGAGTGTTATGAAGAATAATAGCAGGATAATTTATGTTGACTATGACTGGAGATAGGTCTTTTCTTATTAATCCTCTGGCTATGCACGCAGTTTATGCTGAGGGTAATATGGAAACCATTGCTAAAATGATGCCTATTGATATCTCTAGAACCCCTAGCATCATGGAGAATGTCTTCATTAGAGAGGACTGTTCCCCTGAGGAGATTCAAATCTATACAGATTTATTTAATGAATTTTGCAACAATATTTCCTGGTCTTATGAGGAAATGCCAGGCATTTATCTAAGAATCATTGAACATGAAATCACGACTTACCCTGATGCCAAGCTGGTCCAGCAAAATCTTCTTCCAGTTAATCCTCGAAAAGCAGTAGCTATTAAAACTAAAGTAGAGAAACTACTCAAAGTTGGTTTCATCTACCCCGTCCAATTGACTGAATGGGTGTCGAATCCCATTCCAGTCAACAAAAAGCAGGGTATGATTCGTGTATGTACAGACTTCTGTGATTTGAACAAGGACTGTCCAAAGAATAATTTTCCCACTCCATTTATTGACCAGAATGTCGATGAATGTGCAGGATGCAGGGTCTTCTCTTTCATGGATGGTTTCTTGGGATACAATCAGATACAGATCAAAGTTGAGGACCAGCATAAAACAACTTTTATCTATCTGTGGCGTACATTTTCTTATCATAAGATGCCTTTTGGCCTGAAGAATGATGGAGCCACTTTTCAGCGGGCCATGTCTTTTTATTTCCATGATCTCAAACACTGATTCGAGGCTTACCTAGATGATTTAGCACCACGATCTCACAAGAGACATGATAATCCCACACACCTCTGACTTATCTTTGAGTGATTTCACTACTATCAGATTCTCTTTAATCCAAACAAATGCAATTTTTGCGTGACGTCAGGTCGTCTATTAGGTTTCATAGTTTCAACAATAGGGATCATGGTCGATCCTATAAAGGTTGAGTTGATAGTTCAGTTGTCTCCCCCATGCACAATCCCTCAGCTTCAAAGTTTATAGGGAAAATCAAACTTTTTACGATGTTTCATCGCAAACTATGTCGAGATCACAAAAGGGTTCATGATTTTACTAAAGATTCACAAGGATGATTTTAGGGGATAAATTTCGCTCATGGGATAATTTTCCATGGGCTTTCCCCCAAAAGGATTCTCTATTCTAAAAATTATTCTCCCAAATTTTATAGGATAAAGTTATTTTATTTTAAAAATCGCCAAAATTTTGTACAAACTATATAAAATACTTAGAAATTTGAATATTTTTACAAAAACATCATCAAACATTTGATAGTTGCATATGAAGGATTAGTAAGATTTGCCTAGGTTTCTACATTTTAAAATAAATTTCCATCCTTAAAATCGTCCTTTCTTATTCATGTGTGAATGGCATATATTTTTTTTTTTAAACCCGAACATTCATCTCTCTAGAGACGAACAGGTTCTTCCCTTGTATAGCCATTTGGTCCCAAAGGATGTAACTTCATTGCTCTAGAAACTACCTTTTCGTCCATCATTTGATATTCTTAGCTTCAGGGTTGGTCGGTCTAGTGACTAATCTTCATCGTTCTACTAACTAATTGTGGTTTATTGACTAAGTTTGCCAGGGTTGCATTCAAAATTAAATATACCTGTAATCGAATAATTTTTATCACAAAATAGCTTTATCATGGACCTTCTCACCATTTGACATATGGGTAATATATGGAGTCGATGCGCTACCTCTCTAAATATCGTTGGGTGTCCCCACATGACTAAATGGTGGGGTCTTTGTAAAAGTAAAGAAAATAGTTTTGACAACAGTAATAATTCATGTTTCCTTGTAAGTAAAAACAAAATTATTTTCACAGACCCATCCTCTCATGGGTCAAAGCTTCGATGATGAGATTACTAGGAACATGATCTTAAGACTATCTATAGCTTTGGGTAGAACTCATAAACAACATACACTTGGGAATAAATCTAAAGGAATCTTCATTAAGAAACCAAGACAAATTAAATAGATGTATCTTATACCCCATCATTCAATTAATTTAAATTAAAAAAACAAAACAAAACTAACATGTTTATGTTGTTGATTTTATTTTCCACTTTGTAATGACAATTAGAAATTATAACATTTATTCTTGTTAGTACAAAGTGGAAAATAAAATCTACAACATAAACATTGTTGATTCACTACTCTAAACTAAACTAAAAAATTAAAACAATATATTGTTTTCTATGCTACCAGTGTTATCTTCAACTATGTACCAATAAATTGAAATTTTGACGAATTATTTTCAATATTTTGTGTATTACCTAAGGATGAAAATAAACTAGAAACATTTCTACTTATCAATACAAGAATGAAAATATAACCAACAACGTAAACATTGTGAGATGATTTCTCTAAACTAAACAAACTACAAAAAAAATGACAACGTACAACATGGTTGACTTTATTTTCAACCATGTATTCACAAATCATTTTCAATCCTTCATGTGCTACCAGAGGATTGAAAAAATCTAGAAGAATTTGTTCTTATTGATTATGGTAGAAAACAAAACCAACAAATTAAACCTTCTTTGTTGATTGATTAGTGTAAACTAGAAAACCTAGAAAAAATACTGGCAAAGTTTACACTGCATATTTTATCTTCAACTATGTAGTGACAAGAAGGAATGCCTTTAGATCATTTTCAATTCTATGTGATATATATGAGGTTTTAAAAAAAAATGGCAATATTTTTTCTTGTTTGTACATGGTTGAAAATAAAATTGGTAGCATAAATGATGTTTATTGGTAAAACATATATTAAAAAAGGTTAAATTTTACAATTTATGTTCGAAAAAAAGAAGAACCTACCTCTCTCTATAAACATGAAGGTGTTGATGTGGTGGATTATTATTAGTCCATGTGTGCATAAATGATGGATCTAGAGTTTCAATGCATTACACATTTGAAAGGAGAAACACACCTGCCATTGACCTATTGATGTTTTTATAAATTTTCAAGACCTTGATCAAAATTAGGATCATGGTCAAGATTTTAACCTTAAAATGAGCTCCAACACTTAATCAAGGTTTTTTACCTTGATCAAGGGATTATTTTATCCCTCTTTCAGGGTCTAGATACCTCAATATAGGGTGGGGGGGAGGTGATACCTTGATTGAGTGTCCACTCGAAGTCTTTTCACCCTCTTCTCTTACAAAAAGAACAAAACAACTTCATGGACGCATCTTGTGTTCTTGTAGTGATGCATAGGCTATATATCAAAAAAAAAGGATGAATGTGTAGAGTCTTTTGATGATGATGATGATGATGATGATGAAAATGGACCAAAATTATCATTATCATCACTTAATGAGTTTTCATGATTATGATGGATTAGTTTCTTCATCATCCATATGTTATTGTAGCTGTCACTTATTTTTTTATTTGTCATCCTTCTATATGTACAAGAATTATTGCATATAAGATAGTGGTTATATTTTAGGGGTTACAAATTCATGTATTTGGATTAGTAAGAAAGTGTGTCGATTAGACATGTCTCTTACAATGTGTTCCTTTTGTGTGTGTTGAATGTCTTGTTATGTATCCTATCATGCTTTATGCTTGATTTGGAGATGTCATCATCCACCTCAGCCTACATGGGATATGTTGATGGTGCCAAACACAGTACCCATAATATGAATTCCACTACTTGGGTGATCTTCTCACCCACTGATGAGCTGGTGAGTTCAGGAGGTGTCTACCTTGGTCGTGCAACCAATAACATCACAAAATACAATGTTGTCATTGGACCTTTTCTGAGGTGCTCACCCTTGGCATCCATCATTTCATTGTTAGGTTGGAATCTTATCTTGTGGTATCCTAATTGAATCACACCTATAGTGTCAGAAATCCTACATTACTATGTAAATATTTGAGGGTGCATCTTATTGAATGGTACTTTGAGTACATCGAGTATTTCCATGTTCTAAGAGGATCTAATTCGTTGTATGATTCATTGGCTAATTACGTGTTAGAATGGTATTTGTCTTATTAGTTATGTAATATAGCATGTACGTACATAAACATGGATTTCCAATCACATAATTAAACATCCATAAGTAGTAGTTGAAACACACACAAAAAAAACAAAAACAAAATTGTGTTACATCCTTCAAAATGAGGTGCATATACAAAATTGGGGATTTACTGGCCTCCTGATACAAGAACTGTAGACCAATTAATAATCACATAAAGTATAAAAATGGGGATGCCATCATCTAGTCATCCCATTTTTTACTACCATGGTAGAAAAATATTGTTAGAGCCACCTTCTAGAGAAGTTGGAAAAAGGGGAAATATACACCTTTTGTGTGTCACTACAGATGCGAAGACATCACATCCTTTGAAAGGGGGGACTCCCATAGTCATCCCCTCTAAATTCCATTGTACATGAAAGAGGTCCCAAATATCACCATCTCCTACCCCCTCCTATAACTCCTCCTCATTGCTCTAGTGACAATATCAGTGCCACCCTTATGGATTCTCCAATCCTACATCTATGACAAAAACAAAGTCATGTGAGTCGTATTGCACCCATAAAAAAATTATGTATCTTAAAAATCCCAAAACAATGAAATATATAAAATCCAAAATCACTTTTACCAAGAGGTCCCCATGCCTCTCCTCGGGGGAGGGGAAGCCTTGAATCTTGCCAAAAGTTTGTTCTTGCATAAAGAAATTCCTCTATCCCAATTACATGATGACACTGTTAGGGACCTAACCCCTCACTTAGGTAGAATGATATATTCCGATGTAATAAAGGTCAATATTAATAAAGCCTAGAAATAAGGAAGAATAAGTCGAATGTAAGAAGACCTAATAGAAGCTTCCTCTTCTAGAAGGATCTTCATCTAGATGGTTCTTTTGATAGACATATTTA
>CBVK0101460993.1:0-14351 GCA_900067695.1 Picea abies | reverse complement strand
AGGGAATGGTTTAGGATTAGGTTCATAAGGTTTATATTATTCCTCCTTAGGTTAGGATTTAATTCCCAAAGTATAATATCTTGAGCTCATGAGTCACCCAAAACCATAAAAACCCAAATATCCTCAGAACTTATCCCACAAAAAAAGTAGGAATCGGTTAAAACTCTCCTAACATGAAAGACACTCCCCTAGAGTGGCAGATAGGGTGTCCTGGCCACTCAAAAATAGTCTACCAAGGGGCATCCATGAGGGGAGGGATGCTCCCTATGCATGAGAAGGGGGGTGTCCTCCTTCCAATTAAGCCAAAAATTGAAGGAAACCATTATGTTTTCGACCTCCAAAATGGGTTTTTATTCTCTCTAATGGCTAGGTATGATGAAAAAGTGTTGTTCCATGTTTTCAGAGTGATGAAACACAAATTCAACACTTAGGAAAGTGTTATTTTGAAATTACGACACTCAACAAAGCAACTATACATAAGTGTGACAACTAATGAAAAGGTGACATAAGTGCGACACTTAGTATGACACTAGGAAGTGTGGAAATTTCACGTATAACACAAAGAAATTGATGAATCCTGACCATTGATAAAAGAGATCAATGACTAATATCGAAGTAAATAGATTGGGTTAATTTTTAAAATTCGAAGTGAGAAGGTGGACTAGATAGTCAATACATAGTGTAAACAAGATCACATAGGGGTTGATGATCAAGTAAGTCCAATTCCTGGCTATACTGGTGGTCCGGTGACAGTTAACTGGACCAAGGTAAAAGGTTAATGGTGTATGGTTGAAGTTATGGGGGTCCGGTGGGTCGATTTCTTGGTAGCCTGGTTAACGTTTTTCTTAACTGATCGACCCTGCGAATTGATAGTCAAGATTTAATCTACGACCCATTCGACGATTGATGATATTTAAGGGGTGTGTCGTGTGTTTAAAGTCCCAATGTTCTGGATGGAAAACTATATATCGGTATATTAGATACCATACTGGGTTAAAAGGATAAAGGCACAAGTTCATAGTTTTAGGGGGACGGTATCCTAATACTCCGGTGGTCTAGATAACTTAGTGAACTAATTGACCTTTTAGATCAACGATAGAGATATACTCCATGACTCATCGGATGACTGTTGAGAATTAATATTTGTGTTGTGACCAATGAATAGATTGCATGCAAAATCGAAGGAGATTAGGACCGATTTCAAAGGATTGTTTGCAACCTGATTTTAAGGAAGAGTCAAGGGATCTAGAGCTGACCTTGTGAGCACGATTGTTGGCATAAAGACAAAAAATTGGATACATGGGATCGATGTATAAATAACAATGTTGTGATAATTTTGATGGTGTAAGTTAAGAGAGATGTGAAGTTGAGGCTCTGAGGTTTGAGGGTTCCAGAGAATGAAAGAGAGGGAAATGCAATCATATAAGGGTGGAAAGGAGGTGCGAGGTCAAACATAGAACATTTGAATTCACATTGATTGTGAACAGGTGGATAATTTTATGGTAACTACAACACATATAGAGCAACTGTCAAAGTAGCATATTTGTGCAGGTGGAAGCGTGAAGTGAGATGAATTTGAATAAATGACAATTTTTGATCCAGACATAAGATATGAAGATTGATATCGTCAACAAGTTGGTTCTTGCAAGGTATCTAAAACAAGTTGGTGCTTGCAAGTATTGTAACTATAGGTTTGTTCCTACATGTGTTGCTGAGTTGGTTTTCAGGTGAAGGGGTTGGTGTCTCTTTCAAGTTGGTGCATGTAAACATTGTAATAGATTGGTGTCTGTAACATGTTGTTGTCTAGAAACATATTTTAATAAAAGGTTTTTGTGGTTTTCTCCCACGTCAATTCTTTGTGTACTATGCACTGTATGTCTGGATACATTTCTCATTGACTTCTTATGATGATAAAGTTATGAAATGATAAGTATATTATAGTAAAAAGAGTAAAAACAGTCTTATACAGATTCACCGCCCCTCTCAGTATAAGTAAGTGTGCCAACAATTGGTATCATATTGGGTTCATTCAAGAACAATCTAACCACTGGAAGGTGAATCCCCATAACACACATGGACAAAAAGAAGGTTTCTCTACAAATAGAGTTCCATTAATTGATGGATAAAATTATGCATTATAGAGAATTAGAATGAGAACTTATCTGATGGCCCTTGGGTTTGAAATTTGGAGTGTAGTTAAGAATGGTTACACAACTCCAATAACTCCACATGTAGATACAACTAGAAAACAATTGAGTGACAATAATGCTAAATCCATGAATGATTCTGTGTGTTCTGGAAGACTCATAATTTATCAAAGTCATGCATTCTGTTTCAAAAAAAAAGACGTGGGACAAGTTACATAATATATATGAAGGGGATGACAAGTTAAAAAATGACAAATTATAAACACATAGATTACAATTTAAGAGCCTTAAGATGAATGATGAAAAGAGTATTGCAACCTATTTTCTTTGAGTGGATGAGAATGTCAACACTATCAGAGGATTGGGTGAAGAGGTTAAATAAACCATCATTGTGCAAAAAGTGCTTAGGTCACTTCCCTAAATATTTGATCCCAAGATATCTTCCATTGACGAAATAAAGGTCCTAGACAATATGAGAATGGATGCGTTATGTGGAATCCTCACTGCATATTAAATGAGAATAGTGAAGGATAAGAAATTAAATCCATCAAGGAAGAAACATTCAAGGCATCAAATAAGACGAAGACAAAAAAATACAAAACAAGTGACAACTCAGATAGTGAATCAAATGTAGAAGAATCCAACTTTGTTAGAAAGCTCAAGAGAGGATCAAGCAAATACAAATGCAAAAAATTGAAATAGCAATGAAAAAAAAGATTCCATCTTAAAAAATTATAAGAAGGGAAAGATTGAAAAGAGAAGAAATTTCTAGAAACTAAATAAGAATCTATATACCAATGAGGACAACATCTCTTCTAATGACAGTGATAGTGAAATCGAAGAGATTCTCTTAATGGCCCTAGAAACACAAACTGATGTCCTAGAAAACAGAAACACATATTTAAAAGAAGAAGACAATCTTGAGATTGATGTAGAAGTGGATATTGAAGGAGAGCTCATAATTGCTCTAAATGAAATAGAGAGTCCAAGGAACAAGAAATGGATACAAAAGAAGTAGCTGAAAAAGTACATAAAATAAATATTTTGTACAAAAGAAAGCTTTGATGAAATTGAAAAAATTATCATCAACCTAAAAAATCAAGTAGAAGAGGCAAAGAGAATTGAATAAGTTTTGAGAGCTCAACTAAAAGAAAAGGAAGATGCTTGAAGAAGTCTATAATATGAAATAGTTTATTTAATAAAGGAGTTGGAGAAATAAAATACCAACATGAAATTTGAAAAGAGCTTTGCAACTCTAGATGAAATTCTGAACTGCCAAAGATCACCTATTGACAAGACTTGTCTTGGATACAGTGAGGAGAAGGAAACTGTTAAAGAAGACTCAACCTCCTCAAAACAATTGAGTGAAGGAAATACCAAGAGCTATGGTGATCTTCTAAAAACTCCTATCAAGGTTGAAGACAATAGGAGGGAAGGACATAATGTTCCATAGGAGACAGATATTCCTCACAAAGACATAATTCAGAATACTTTTTCATAAAGATGGAATTATACAATTAGGTACCAAAATCCTTTTTCTGGCTATTGTTACTCTTGCAATGGTTTTGGTCATAAAGCTATAGATTGTGGAATAAATGGAAATGACAGTTACATGAGGAAAAACAACAGAGACACCTATGGATTCTCGAGGAGAAATTACAACTCTTTTCCCCCTTTACTAAATTATAACATTATATGTTATAAATTCAATAATTATGGGCATATAGAAAAGTGTTGATGGGTAGAAATGGTCCGCTCAATCATATGAAGGAAAACGCCCAATGACAAGTCCCAATTAGATCCACTCTCTTTTGGGATAGCGCTTCCGACCAAATTTTGGCTTGTTTACCATTCTAACTAATAAACTAACTAATATGAAACTAAGAACTGAAGGTTTTCAGATGAAATAAAAAATAATAAATTTAACTGACTATATCTAACTCTAAGATGAGTGAATTAATGATCTAATATGCAAGGCATAATCTATTTTAACATAACCTATCCTGATCAAGAGCAGTCTAAGAAATAAGTACAGTGGAAGATGTTATTACTTATACAGAAAAAGTTCATATGAAAAGGAATATTAGTAAGTGATGAAGTGATTAAGTACAATAAATAAATCAATTAGTAAGCTGAATCACCAACTTGTTGTACTCATGACAGAAAGATAATAGAAACTGTAAATAAAAGCATATTAACCTAGAAGAAATTCATATATCAACATACATAAGCTACAAAAACATATATGCATAAAATTAAAGATTCATTTCATACACATAAATTCTATCATCCCTGTAAGTGTCTCCTGTTCTTTCATTCATTCAATAGTAATATTACTAGTCTTTTTACAAATAGAAACAAAAGCCCTTTTCCTTTTATATCCGTCCCATTTATAGAATCCTAATGGGATTGCTAAATCTTTTGAACGGTCGAGATCCTAAAGTGAAGCTACATTGAAAACATGTAGCTTCATGTTTCCTCCAATTCCCTTCTTGGGTCATCCGACTGAACCCATCAATTCTCGAAACCTTAACAATATATAGTGCAATATTCATATCAAAACTCAAGGAGTTCGATGAAATGGATATTTTTCGAAAAATAACAAGTAGTTACATAGATAAGACTAAGTTTTACTTTAGCTCCTAATTTCTAGGGTTCAGTATCTTCAGATTTCCAATAATAGCAAGGAGTTACAAAAGATATGATCAACTTTTAACGAAACTCATAATTTTAGGGATTTGTTTCTGGCATAATTAATGCATGCAGATCACAACAAAACTATATGAGTTCGTTGGCAAAAATAGGTGGTCCTTCTAGTCATCATAATGATTTGGCAAGATCCATTCCAGCTGGAAGTCAAATTGTCATTGATCTAGACTGACTGTGCACTTTCACAACATCTTGGTAAATTTTGCTGCAAAAAAACTCTTCCTACAACACTTTCACAACGTAGGCAGATTTTGCTGCGAAACCTTTGTTTTTTTTTAATTGATGACGCTGCAAAAATTCCGCTTGCTAATTTTGTGCCAAAAAATATGGGATCTTTGCTGCCAAGTGTCCATTGTTGGTTTTTATGTCCAGGGTATGCTCCTAAAAACCCTGCAACTGCTGATTAGTTGTTGCCACCTCGCATTAGTTTCCTCCAATTCTCGAATTGTTGAATACTGTTGTCATATCCGTTGGATTTGGAATGATGATATAAAATATGCCATGGTTGAAGATCATATTAGCCAAATACCATTTATTCCTAGGAGCTCCACAAATACCTGTTCCACCTTGAAAATAATCACCCATTATTAGCTGCAAAATCATGCCACTGTAGGAAAATCTTTCTAAGAATGGGTGAAGCCATTTGTTACTAGATTAACATCATCACTATTGAATTTACAAATGAAATTTCTAAGTTAATGATGAACTTGTTTCTCTATGGTTATGACTGCACTTTCTAATAGACAACTAGCATGGGAAATAAATGCTTTCGAGCATTCAATTTCAATCTAGCATTCTCCAACCATGCTGAAACTTAATGAAAAAGAATGCCATTTCCTGTGCAACGTGTGCCAAAATAGAAGTCAACTTGATAAATTTCTTGACTAATGCTCCTCCTGGCACAAAAACATAGATATTTTTTGTATAAAGATCAGATGTCCAATACTAAACGACCATGTTTCAAATATTTGGCATATGGAAATTTAGGGTTTGAATATGTGACATGAAACAACACCTTCTTCCTATCAGTGCACTTTGATGATTGAACACTCAACCTTGGAGGTTTATTTTTATAGTCGAGGTCACAAAATTTTGATACAAATCCCCTTTGACAGATGGCGTTGACAATGTTCAACAAACATGAATTTCTGTCTCAACACATGACACTTCGACCTGAGCATTGGATGTGATTGGCGTTACACTTGGGCGACTGAAGGGTCCTGCATTTTTACATATGGAAATCCATAAACCTCTTTCTAGGCACCTTGTATTAGTTAATCGCTGCCTTTCGTTTTTGATAAATGGAAAAAAGTCTCTCATTTATAGGAGGGAGATACACTTTTGGTTTTTATATATGGAAACACTCTCAAATCCTCTTGACACGTTGTGCACGTATAACCCACCTTGCGGGATACTCCCTCTTGTCTCTGTTTGGAATGGAAACTTGTGTTGTGTGGCCGATACTTGATAGACTTAGGTTCTTGGAGATTGGGCTGCGAGCCTAATGATTTTTTTAATTAAAATAACTTTAAATTTTTTATATAGCCTTAGCAAGCCCGATAACATACAAATGAGAGCAAACTGAACCTTTTGAAATCCAAACTTTGGCATTTTAAATGACTTGAAAAAGGAAGGAAAAGTTTTAAAAATGGGCAATAGGCTAGTGAAATTGGCTAGTGAAATTGGTGTGAGGGTAAAAAATTTACTATGCAAATTTATGTGCTAACACAGGCTCCATGCAGGATGGAATGCTCCTTGCGAGCTACCAAGAACTCTGCAGACCACTAAGGGCATGCTCCCCATGAGCTGCCAAGAAATCTGTAGACCACTGTGCCTTTACTAAGATATGGATTTAATTGTGATATCAACAACACTCTGCAGACCACTAAGGGCATGCTCCCCATGAGCTGCCAAGAAATCTGTAGACCACTGTGCCTTTACTAAGATATGGATTTAATTGTGATATCAACAACTATGTATTCCACCTACAAATCAGTCACACTGCAAAAGCCATCATGCAGATCCATTGTTATTCCTACAAATTGTATCTTTGTTAATATTTCCCTGAGAGCACTTCTGATCCTTATTGAAAACTGAAAACACACAGGCTGGAAAACATACTGCAAACAAACTCGAATTGAAAATCACATGCTCATGGAGTGAACTTATTTATGTACATCCCTATTTCTAACCAACAAAAGACAAATTTGTTTAGGTGTAAGAAAACTTCCACAGTAACCATTCAAATAACTTTGTGTCATAATGATCCTCATCTCTACAACTGATCAATAAATAACAACAAAGACATAACATCAAGAACAAAAAATCCTTTGGAAAATCATACTCACTTTCAAGTACTGGTGGTATGATGAAATCTAAAAACTTCAAATTTTTTGAAAAATAAGATTCCAACACAACTGCTACTGGGTCTTCAAAATCAAGAGAAAAAACCTGCTGATTCAGAAGATATGATTGGTGCTGCATAAATTCTCTTTTTCTAAGAAAAATGTGACCTCATTGTTCCTTAAACAACATGAGTAACAAAATTCATTTCACGACAATCAGGAGCAACAAAATTCATTTCATGACAATCGGGAGCAACAAAATTGCTTTGATCATGCAAATAAAACCCCTGACCAAAGCTTGAGAACATATGATCCTGGATGTCGTCACAAACAAACAAGGGCTACTGATTTCCAATATAAACAATAAGACTCTTTGGAGCGACAACTTCTTCTTCAACAAAATGATCACGTGATAATTTCATAATAGAATTTAAAATATTGCCATTATGGTCAATTGAAGGTCTTCTATAATACATGTGTGTACAATCATCCTTTACAAAATTATCAAGCTGATTTTAATAATGAACACAAGCATAATCTATATCTCTATCAATAGAAATATATGAAAATAATGTAGAACACTGTCCCCAATCTGATTTATGCTTGTATCCTTCCTCCATTTCCCGTGCATGCAAATCTTCAACATAAACTTGATCTTGAAGTCTATCACAAACCCATAATTTTTCCTCAATTTCTTCAGCATCCACAAAAAACTATTGACGAGGATCTCCTTTCTCTAAGAAAAAGGACAAGATCAAGGTATTGAGCTGCTATATAGTAAACCATGGAAACAATTTTAGAAGGTCAGATCTAAAAAATGCACCATGAAAATCAATCCATGAAAAAATGGAACAAGCTTCCATATTTCTAAACCATAAAGCAGCATCTCCAAATAATGATTTGAAAAATATTCTCATAACTACATCCTCATGTATAATTTTAAAATTATCAACGAATTTCTCAAAATATTCCAGGTGTTTCCCAACTGCAACATGGTGTCCTCCATTTAACATAGGGAGATAAACAATACAATTGGGAGGATAATCATAAAGAATAAGTGGCAACCTCAAAGGTTTAAAGAATTCCCTTCTTATTCTGGACTGAACTTCAGTGGGATGAAATTAAGGTTCAACAAGCTGATTGCAAGTTTCAACAGAAATGGGAGAAGGTAATGGATCAACTTTACTATCTACATAATGACAAGAATGATCAGGTTCAAGATATATGAGTATATGTACACCATCTTTCTCATGTGTTTCAGATGAAGGAATAGGGTCAACATCAATAATGTGAGAAGAATGAAGACCTTCTTCTTCCAAAGAGGGATATATAAATGGAGGTTTATGATCATCAGAGTAAACAAAGCAAAGGATGATTCTCCTGATATGTGAACGAAAATAAAAGAAAGAGCTGACAAAAAATAACATAAGTTCCTGAAAGAAACTTATAACTTGATACCTTTAGTTCCTGTGTCTTCCTTTCATTTTTTTGTCTAAGCTCATTCTTCAATGGAGTCTTGTAACTTGATTTGAATTACCAATAAGTTCTTCAAATGTGTGGAGTCGCCAGGTGAAAGATGCAGTCTGTTCTATCACCAATCCTTGTTCACTGTCAAGAACTGGTCATAGTCTTTTTCGTACAACCCATGGAAGATATATTTGTGTCTCTGTTCCCTGAAAACAACACCAAAAATGTTAGCACTAGGAGCTACTCTTAGGCTGCTAGAAGGGTAAGCCCAATACCCATTTGAATGTTGGAAAACTAAATGATTAAAGTAGGTTTGGTAGGTGGATTAGTTAGACTGGTTGAAAAAGGAGAGCGCAACAAACTAATTGCAGTTTAATAATATTCCATTGGGCATGGAGTCATAAACACTCTGCAGATTGAAGACACTCAAGATACATACCAGAAAAAAGGTTATATGCTGATGTGTAGAGGAATGGAGGATATGACAAAAAGTAGAATGTCCATAAACAAAGATCATCTCTACAGAATGGACTAAAAAGTACTTGAACAAAACAATGATTAACATGCAATTTGCAATAGATCCTTTGCTGCTCAAGGATCCATTAACCAAAGACAGACTTTGATCTCCAAAATATGCACTATATTTAAGCAATATGAAATACTATAATGGGAAACAAACAAGACACAATATAATAAAAACAACTCTCATGAATCTTCCATTACATAAAATTTTACACAATAAAAGTTCCCTCACGCTGACATTGAAAGCATCTAGCTTCACTTTTCCTCCAATTCCCTTCTTGGGTCATCAGACTGAACCCATCAAGTCTCGAACCCTTAACAATATATAGTGCAATATTCATATCAAAACCCAAGGAGTTCGATGACATGGAGATTTTTCAAAAAACAACAAGTAGTTACATAGATAAGACTCAATTTTACTTCAGCGCCTAATTTCTAGGGTTCAATATCTTCAGATTTCTAATAATAGCAAGGAGTTCGAAAATATATGATCAAATTTTAACCAAACTCTTGATTTTAGGGATTTTCTTATGGCCTAATTAATGCATGCAGATCAAAACAAAACTATACGAGTTCGTTGGAAAAAATAGGTGGTCCTTCTAGTCATCATAATGATTCGGCAAGATCTATTCCATTTGGTTGTCAACTAGGAATTGATCTAGGCTGACTGTGCACTTTCCCAGCGTCTTGGTAAATTTTGCTGCAAAAAACTTTGCCTACAACACTTTCGTAGCATAGGCATATTTCGTTGCAAAACCTCTGTTTTTTTTTAGTTGCTGACGCTGCAAAACTTTCGCTTGCTGATTTTGTGCCACAAAATATGGGATCTCTTCTTCCAAGTGTCCACTATTGGTTTTTATGTCTAGGATATGCTCCTAAAAACCCCACAACTACTGAATAGTTGCTTCCTCCTTGCATTAGTTTCCTCCAATCCTCAAATTGTTGAATACTGTTGTCAAATCCATTGGATTTGGAATGCTAATATAAAACATTCCAAGGTTGAATATCATAATAAAAAAATACCATTTATTCCTTGGAGCTCCACAAATACCTGTTCCACCTTGAAACTAATCAACCACGATTAGCTGCAAAATCATGCCACTGTAGGAAAATATTTCTAAGAATTGGTGAAGCCGTTTGCTACTAGATTAACATCATCACTATCGAATTTCCAAATGAAAATTTCAAGTTAATGAAGAAATTGTTTCTCTATGGTTAGGACTGCACTTGCTAATAGACAACCAACATGGAAAATAAATGCTTTCGAGCATTCAATTTCAATATGGAATTCTCCAACCATGCTGAAAANNNTTTCGAGCATTCAATTTCAATATGGAATTCTCCAACCATGCTGAAAACTAATGAAAGATAATGCCATTTGTTGTGCAATGTGTCCCAAAACAGAAGTCAACTTGATAAAGTTCTTTACTAATGCTCATCCTGACACAAAAACACAGATATTTGTTGTATCAAGATCAAATGTCCAATACTAAATGAACTTGTTTCAAATATTTGGCATATGGTGCTTTAGGGTTTGAATATGTGAGACAAAACGACACCTTCTTCCTATCATTGCACTTTGATGATTGAACACTCAACCTTGGAGGTTTATTTTGATAGTTGGGGGAAAAAAATTTGGATAAAAATCCCCTTTGACAGATGACATTGATAATGTTCAACAAACTTGAATTTATGTCTCAACACGACACTTCAACCTGAGCACTGGATGTAATTGGAATTACACTTGGGTGACTGAAGAGTCCTGCATTTTGACATCTAACAATTCATAAACCTCTTTCTAGGCGCCTTGTATTAGTTAATCACTACCTTTCCTTTTTGATAAATGGAAAAAAATACCACATTTATAGGAGGGAGATACACTTTTGGTTTTTATATATGAAAACACTCTCAAATGTTCTTAATGCATTGTGCACATATAACCCACCTTGCGGGATCCTCCCTCATGTCTTCGTTTGGAATCAAAACTTGTGTTGTGTGGCCGATAGTTGATAGACTTAGGTGGTTGGAGATTGGGCTGCGAGCCTAATGCTTTTTTTAATAAAAATAACTCTGAATTTTTTATATATCCTTATCAAGCCCAAGAACATACAAACGAGAGCATACAAAACCTTTTGAAATCCAAACTTTGGCATTTTAGATGACTTGAAAAAGGAAGGAAAATTTGACAAAATGGGAAATAGGCTAGTGAAATTGGTGTGAGGGTAAAACATTTACGATGCAAATTTCTGTGCTAATACTTGGAGCTACCTGTCCATCTCCTCTTCATCTATTTTCTTGTTCTGTTGGATTTCATTCACATGTTCACCAACCATCACTTCTTTGATATTTTCCAGGGTCATTTCCATCTATGCAACCTTGGATTTTGTAGCGTCGAGTGCCACTGCGACTTCATGGACTGATACAATATTTACACCTGTAAAGGCACTAAGAGCCGAGGCTCCTTGTAAGGAATTATCCTTCACATCAGGTCCAACATTCCATTTGATGTTTCTTTCAGGGGATCCTTGGCTCTCGTCGATTTTTCCCCTTTTCCTTTTGGGTGTCCTCTTCTCGATGGCTCATGTTTTGTGGCTATAATAGTAATCGTCGACGACAACGACTACTCCTTTGAAGCCAAGTCCTTTAGTGGTGAGTGATAGGCTTCCTGGAATAAAATCTAAGGGGGTGCACTCCTCTATCGGGGTGTTGATTAATTCAGCCTCAGGATTTACAATGACAATGGCATAAATGCCTGCTAGGCTACTATCTCAAATTTTAGGGAATGCGACTTTATCCTTTTCATTTTTTTCATGGTCCTTTCCTAGTGAGACCAATGTGGGTTTCCCTGTGTTTGTTGCTTCAACTTCCTTTGTGTTGGATTTATGTGAGAGGGGGTATTTGCCTCATATATTTTCTAGTGCATCTTGTTTCTCTTCATCTTCGTTCTTCTTCTTTTGCTGGTATCTTTCCTCAACTTCTTCAACTTTTCCTGCCAACTCCAATTCTTTGTCCCTTTTCTTTTGTTCTTCTTCACTTAGCCTTTCATTGTCTTGATGGAGGAGGGCTCATATTTTTTCTAGTATCAATGTTCTATCCTTCTCTTCATCTTTCCTTAATTGTTGTTGAGTTGCATCAGTGGTGAGCCTTTCTACCACTTCTTTGAAACTTAGCACACCTCAGAAAACATTCTCTAATAATTGGGCCTCATGCATGATTTGTGGAATTAAACTGACGACCTTCAAGCGCTCATACACCACATTTTGAGGGTCGTGTGATTTTGGTTTCCTCGAGATATAGGCACAACTCCTTGAGCGCTTCTGCTTCCTTTTCAACTTGCTTCTTGTTTTCTAGAGAGTATGACCCAATCTGGATGGGGAAAATTGGCCAGTATCTTTCCTTTTCCACCGTCTGATATACAACCTCCATAGATAATATATTATCAAGCACACACTTTGGTAGCAAGTGTGGCTCTCTTGTGCCCCCATAGATACAAATGTAAGTGTAGTATTTCTTCATGTACCAATCCTCGATCTCTTTCAAACCTTTGAGAGCTCCAGGAGAGATTCTGTTTGGGAAGAGACCAAAGATGTCCTTATGCAAGGGAGTGAGGAAGTAATCACATATGTTATAAAAGTAGTTTTTTTAGTTGCATTCCCATAGTTGTGAACAATACCAATGGATCGAGCCCTTTTTTGGGGTCCATGCCCAGTTAAACGCGGGGAAAGAGTTAGCTGCACATACAATGTCTATAAGGTAGGAAGACATGTAGAAGCTGGGTTTTTTCATACCTTTGGTATCTTGGCTTCGCTTTGGGATGCTGAAAGTGAGCATACTCTCCCAATTGAAATCTTGGCCCTTCTAGGATGATATGTACGCCATGGGAAACCACTCCATCCTGAAATGAGTGTTTCTCTCCTTGCCATAGAGTCTGCAAATAATGGTGTTTAGCACCATGTAAGGGCTCTGAGGTACTATGCAGGGACATGCCTTTCAACCTTTTTCATTAGCCATTATTCATCATAGAACCGATCTTCCATCAGGGTCTCGAAGTCTTTGTGCTCGACCCCAAATTTTTCCAGAAAAGATTCGTTCAGGACCACTGTGGGATCTGGGGTTTGATATCTAGATCGAATATCTTCTGCTTTGAGAGAAGAGATGGGGAGACCTAAAGTGTTGAGTACACTACTACATATTGAAAAAAATCCGATGAACTATTTCTGACGGTACCGACAAAATTGGCCGTATTGTTGAAAATACAAGATAAATATTTAAATTTTTCACTTTTTTTGCAATTCTGCCCGCATTTTTTTGACTTGCGACATAAACCTATCGATTCATCTCAATTTCAATGGTTACTCTATATTCGTATCAATACCGATGAAATCCTTGGGTTTGTCTCACACTTTCGATGATATCTCTAGTTTCATCTCACTACTGACAATATTAGTGCTAGCCGTTGCTCTCTTAAAAAAATCACCGACTTTTTGACTAAGTCAAAATTGACTTGGTCAACTATTTATAGATTTCCGATGGACAAAAAATAATAAATATGTTGCATTTTAGAGATGTTGTGACAATTTTTCTATAACAATGACGGTTCAAAAAAGGTATAAGGTGCTCTTGTCAAGCGGAAAACAGATTTATTTTCATACGTCAATTGCATTAGAATAATATAATAGATATTCTATTACACCACTCAATTTTATAAGATAATCATCACTATTTTTTTGTGGGGACAAATGTCAAAAAATACTAGAGTACTTGGGAAAAAAGTAAAGAGGGTGAAAAGGGAGACGATAAATGTTATTTACCTT
This sequence comes from Picea abies, assembly GCA_900067695.1. Taxonomy (NCBI): domain Eukaryota; kingdom Viridiplantae; phylum Streptophyta; class Pinopsida; order Pinales; family Pinaceae; genus Picea; species Picea abies. The sequence continues at coordinate 347 of CBVK0101460993.1, read as the reverse complement.
GCAAAAGATGTTGTACTGCATGTCCCTTTAGAATTTTAATAGGAACAACTAAAATACATTGTAGGAGATATGGGCACATTGATGGGGGATCAAATGAATATCATCCCATGGTAATTAGCTATATATTGATCATTATATGGTTTTATATTGATTGTATTTATAAAATTTTATATTGTTTTAATATTTGTTATATTACACAATCATTTTGCATGATTATTTCTAATTATAACGTTAGAATTCCCCCCTAACTTTATGCAGAATGCACCAAGTAGTAGTAGAAATGATGTTGTACAAGTCGAGGAACATGAAGCAAATAATGAATATCAAGTTAATGATCCCATGGAAGA
>CBVK0101460969.1:0-12893 GCA_900067695.1 Picea abies | reverse complement strand
CTTCTTCATGGCTCTCCCAAGGGTCAGATTCATAATCATCATAAACAAGACCCATGGGAAAGCTTTGCTCTTTGATCTGCTGCTCAATGTCTTCTGCAGGCCTGGGATGGTTGATTTCCTCATAATATTTTTCTTCAACGAACAGAGGATGGGACTTTGCAGTATGTTTTTGGAAATCCTGCATATCCAACTCAGAATCTGATTTGTAGTTGTCATATACAAGTTGGTTTCTCCATAGGTCAGAAAATTGTGATGTAGGGCATTGCTGCTCTTCATCTGAATACACCATTATTTCTTCATTTGAATTTGAGACAGTAGGCACATCAGGAGCAGAATGTAAGGCCTCTACGGTTATGAAATCTTCAACACTATCACCATCCGTAGGGCTATCAAGAACATATGTCTCAAGGACTAGAGAGTCCTTTACGCTTTGTTCAGATTCCAACCTTTCTATTTTAGTAGAGAGAGATTTTACCAGTCCCATCAGCTCACCCAAAACATCTTCTTCCTCCTCACAACTTTCATCCTCACATCTTTCATTTGAAACAATCATATCTTGATCACTTTCCTCATATTCATCACAACAATTATGACAAATAAACTTAGAGGAATAAAACTTTTGACAATGTCTATTGAAAGTTGCATGAAATTCTCTCAAGGAGGAAATGCTAGTAGGAGGTAAGGAGTGATACCACTGACGTGCATATCTTGCTAATGAGAACATGAACATCTTCATTAATACATCTCCATGATGTATATCCCACTGATGCACGAGTTCATGAAACTCATGGAGGTGTTGAGCAGGGTTGTCCTCTTTACGCTCTCTAAATATGGGAAAATAATCACTCCATTCATTTGGAATAGGAACAACATTGGAAAAAACAGGAACAACAGAGAAATTAAAGGGAGCAAGCCTTCGAGCTAGGATTTTTTCCATTTCGAACCAGTGGAGTCACCAATCGATCCTTTAACCATGGGGTCGCCAGGTGAATGATATGAAGAATGAGTGTGTCTGGTCTTTGTTCACCATCAAAGACCATATTTGCTCATTGTGTTCTCTCGGGGGGCTATAGTTGTAGGCAATTGCACTGCAACAGTGGAATCACCAGGTGCAAGCGCAATTTTCAAAGGTTCTGATGTCTAATGCACCTTTAGAATCGAAAGTTCATTGTCGTTCTTACCCAAGGAAAATCTTCAATTCATCCCCAGCAACGGCACCATGAATGTTAGCACTAGAAGTCACTCTCTAATTGCAGAGAGGGTAATCCCAGTACCAATCAGATTTTTATGTCACGAGTTGCTTTTAAAGTGATAAAATGGGTGCAGACTCAAAAGAATATCGTTTTAACTCAGAAAACTGGGGCGGTATGCACAAGCAAATAAGGTCTTGATCAACTTCAGCTAGTAAGTTGTAGTAAGGGCGAGTAGGAGGAAGAAATTGAGGAGAAGATGTAAAGGTCTTCTTTGGATATCAAGTCTCCCAACATGCCTAAGGAGGAAAAACTCTGAAAACAAGATCCCCTTGAATTCGGGGTTTCAAGAAACTAAAAACGTTATAACTGCACTACAATCAAACATCCATTACAACACAATCACCACAATCCATGTGAATCCTTCGATCATGAACATTCAGTATCAGACGCAGATAATATGGAAATAGAAGCTGGCTTTCATTAAACAAGAAATCTCATATCAAGATACATAACCAAAGAACTGGAGCTTCATTAAAACATTACAATACGATATCTTAGTTCAACCATTGACCATCACAAAATATCAAAATGACTCCTATATAACCAGAACAATTCGAAACTAACAGCAGAGGCATGTTCGATTCTTTGCTTCCAAGGATTTATGTATGCATGTTCTCTGGCAGACTGTGCATGCAGTCTTCTATTAGGTGCGAGCTTCTGTCAGATGTGAGATTTTGTCGAATGCAATCGTGTTTCAGCAGGGACCTGTAGAAGAGTCAGCTTGCTGACAATCCTTCTAGATTTCCATTTAAGTGGTGAGATGAGGTTTCATCAATCTTCCTAACCTTCATTAGTTGACTGCATCAGGAAATCAACGAGATTAAATTCCCAAGGGGCGACGACGTAGTGCTCTCGGATAGGACACCATATAAACACATGATTGTGGGGTCGTTCAAAGGTGGTTTGGGTTCACACCGCTTTTTAGCCCGCAATCCACCACCTTTTTCCACATAGTCCTTTTGCCAAACCACGGTTTCAATTCTGAGACCGTTTAAGAAAATTATAGCCCGAGCATGTTGTGTCCCCGCAATGAACTGTGGCTATAGATCTAGTCCCAATCTGAGATCTGGGCACACCCGCTAGAGTTAGTGCCACTGCCAAGCTCAATCGCCCACCAACTTTAGAATCCACCAAACTGTACCCTGGGGGAGGGGGATGCTACTTTTGACATTGAACAATAATAACTCATGGAGGATGATCTGATGATGTGTGGCCTCCAGAGATCGACAGTTGAGATCCCTTCGGGTCACCGGGCTCTGGGAAAACCAAATCTCAATCCTCCTCTACCTTCAACTTCTTTTACCCGGAGTTATGGATCTGCTAACGCGTGGCCCCGCTGATGGATGGTCTAGATTCACTTCAGGCCTTCAACACTTCTAGATTTAGCCACTTTTCAAAACAACTTTAACAATACTTCGAACCCTTGATTCTCGCGAACCACTGATATGATATTCTCAGGAATGTCCGTTGTTGAAGCTGATCTTGCCTGTTGCTTGCATTTCAAGCCCGAAATAGACTAATCTGAACGCTGCGCTTTGACGTTTCTTGTGCAGGCGGCGAACTTGGACAACCTGCTGCCCTTGAAAACTATATGTGATAACACTTTATCTGTATCATTTTGTCCATCTACTTGATTTTCTTCTCCAAAATAAAATTCCATAGGTGATTTAGGCAAGTACCCAAAACATACTTCAAAAGGATATTTATGAGTAGACAAATGCATGGAATCATTATAGTCATGTTGTAAATAAGGTAATTTTTCATCCCATAACTTAGCATGCTTGTTGTAGTATCCTCGAAGTAGATGTACCATTTTTATGTTTACCACCTTTGTCTATCCATCTGTCTGTGGATGAGAATTTGTGCTCTTTTTCAACTTAGTTTCCATGAGTTCCCATAAATGAGACCAAAAATTTCCCAAAAAGTGAGATTCTCTATCCAATATAGTATATCTAGGAAGTCCAAAATGAACCCATACATTAGCAAAGAACATATGTGTGGTCTGCTCAGTTGTGACCTATTTCTTGCATGTCATAAAAATACACATATTGTTGAATCTTTCCACCATGACATATAGATAATAATGACCTGTCTTGGACATCGAAAAACCCCTTAGAATTTCCATGGACATACCTTCCCATGGCTGAGAACGTACTAGAAGTGGCGTATATAACCCCAAATTTATTTTTCTAGGCTTACTTGTGGCACACATAACACACCCTTTGATATACTTGGAAATTGCTTCATTCATTCTAGGCCAATAACAATATCTCTATAATTGTGATACTGTCTTACCAACCCCGAAATGACCAGAAATGAGAGATGTGTGAGCTTCTCTTATTACATTTACTCCTTCATCTCTGGATATACAAAGCTTTCCAAGATGATATAAAAAATTGCCATGCATATAATAATCTGAATGTTGATTTCCATGAGTTAATGCATCATATACATCTTCAAAATCATCATCCTTAGCATATTGTTCTGCATAACTTTCATGCACTAAAATATTATACCTGAGTATTGTGGATGCATTAATTACTGGTCTTGACAACATATCTACAACCTTGTTATGAATACCCTTCTTCTAATTGATTACCAAATGAAATTGTTGTAATAAACCCATCTACGTGAAGTGTCACGACTTTTATAGCTTGGTCTGTGATTGAAAATACTATAATGGTTGATGATCTGTATGAATAATTGTCTCCTTTCCCATTCAGTAATTCTTCCATTTCTTTACACTTTGTACCAATGCATACAATTCCTTATCATGTTTTGGATAGTTAATCACAACCTGAGAAAAAGTATCATAATGAGAACATATAATTTTACCTTGTTACATCAAGACTGCTCCCATGGCATATCCGCTTGCATCGGTTTGAATCTCAAATGGATATTGTAAATATGGTAGTGCCAAAACTAGTGTGGTGTTTATCTTTTCTTTCAATGTCTCGAAGGATTTTTTTTGTTTACCTCCCCATTGAAAGACTTGTTTAACACTTGTTAATGCATGTAGAGGAGCTTCTATGTGTGAAAAAATAACAACGAATTTCCTCCAGTAATATACTTCTCCTAAGAAGCTCCTGACTTCTGTGACAGTAGTTGGATTGGGCCATTTCACAATGAATTCTACTTTTGAAGGGCCTATTTTTAGCTGATCATTCCCTACAATATAACCCAAATATACCAAAGAAGCTTTTCCAAATTCACATATAGACATTTTGATATACATCATCTCTTTCTTCAAGAGTTCAAAGACTTTCTTGACATTCTTTATATGATCTTCCCATATTCTACTAAATATCAATATATCATCTAAATAAACGATAAAAAAATCATCTATGTAGGGTTTGAATACATCATAAATGTTGATGGTGTATTGCATAAACCAAATGGCATAACTAACCATTCAAACAATCCTTTCTTGGGCTTGAAAGCAATTTTTCATATGTCACCTTCTACAATTTTGATCTAATGGTAACCACTTCTCAAATCCAACTTAGTGAAATAAACAACATTCTTTAATTGATCCAATAATTCATCAATTATGGGAAGACGATAACAGTTCTTTACCGTAATCTTTTTCAGGGCTCAAAAGTTAATACACATCCTCCACATGCCATCTTTCTTTGGAAGTAATACAATAGGAGAACCGCACAGAAAGGATCTTGGTCTGATGATTCCTTTGTTGAGAAACTCCTTAACCTACTTCTTAATTTTTGCATTCCCGATCATTGATGACCTATACATTACAATATTTGGAAGAGGAGTCCTACTGCAAAAATATTTCATGTTCAACCCCCTCTTAGGAGGAAACCCTGTAGGTTACAGAAATAACTCATCATAATTAGATATGATTTTGACCAACTCTTGTTTATGATCTGGATCACAACCTGATAAATCATATGTTATATCTTCTTTTTTATGTTTCACTATCATTAAAACAAAATATTTACTTGCACTCACGAGTCTCTTCATTTTACCTGTTCTCACTAAAGAAACATTAGTTTTTATACGATGAGCTGTGAAAATAAACTCAACCTCATCCTTGAAAAGATTATATTTATTCTCTTTGCGATAAAATATATCCTTCATGTCAAATAGATATGGACTACCCAAGAAAACTACACAAATGTCAAGAGGTACAACATCCAACTCAACCTTGTCGAAGAAATTAGTAGTAATTGAAAATTTGATCTTACATTTTTTCGTCACTTGCAACTTAGCATCTTCACATACCCATCGTAATGGATAAGTATTTTTATGAGGTGTCATTCTCAAACCCAACTTCTTAACAATTTTTTTAGATATTAAGTTAACTTGAGATCCACTGTCAAATAAAGTATCTACTTTTATATGCTTGACTATAACTCTGACATGAAAAATATTGCTTCTCTTCTTTTTATCAGTATCACTTTTCAATTTGGTGGATTGAACTGAAGAACTTGAATTGACGGTTTATATACCTATGCTTCCTATTTCCATGATCTTAGATTTATCTCCAGAATCTGAACCTATATATTGATGAGTTGATGCAACAATCTTTTGCTTCCCTTTATCCTTGAACTTCTTTCGGTTGTAATTATGGATGCAGTTTCCAACACTGTGATTCCTCATGTCCCTTATTCTTACAGTGGGAACATGTAGGTCTTCCCTCTGATTTCTTTATTGTAGCCAATTTCATACTCTTCCATTTACCTTCCGATTTCTTTTCAAACTTGTATGGATTCTTATCTTCGATCACATCATTACCCTTACTATCCTCCATATGTGTAGCTTGTACTGACACTTTATCAATGTTAGTAGGGTTAAACATTCTACAAATATATTTCATGTTCAACCTCCCTCTTAGGAGGCAACCCTATAGATTCCTAAAATAACTCATCATAGTTATATGTGATGTTGGCCAACTTCCATTTATGATCTGGATCACAACCTGATAAAGCATTTGTTATCTCTTCTTCTTTTTGTTTCACTATCATGAGAAAAAAATATTTACTTGTGCTGACAAGTCTCTTCATTTCCCATGTGTTCACTAAAGAAACATTAGTATTTATACAATGAGCTCTAACAATATATTCAACCCCATCCTTGGAAAGATGTTATTTATTCTCTTCGCAGTAGAATATGGCCTTCATGTCTAATAGATATGGACTACCCAAGACAATGTCGCAAATTTCAAGAGACACAACATCTAATTCAACCTCATCAAAGAACTTAGTTGTAATTGCAAATCTGATCTTACATTGTTTTGTTACTTTCAACTTAGCATCTTCACATACCCATCCTAACGGATAAGGACTCTTATGAGGTGTCGTATTTAAAACCAACTTCTTAACAATTTATTCAGATATTAAGTTAACTTGAGATCCACTGTCAAATAAAGTATCTATCTTGGTATGCTTGACTATAACTCTGACATGAAAAATCCCACTTCTCTTTTTTTTATCGGTATCACTTTCCAATTTAGCGGATTGAATTGAAAAATTAGAATTGATAGTTGATATACCTTTTCTTCCTATTTCCATGATCTTAGATTCATCTCCAAAATCTGACCCTATATCCTGATGAGTTAATGCAACATTATTTTGCTTCCCTTTATCCTTGAACTTCTTCAGTTGTAATTTTGGATGCAGCTTCCAACACTATGATTCCTCGTGTCCCTTTTTATTACAGTGGGAACATGTAGGTCTTTCCTCAACTTGCTTTACTATAGTCGATTTCTTACTCTTCCATTTACCTTTTGGTTTCTTTTCAAACTTGAATGGCTTCTTATATTTGCTCGCATGCTTCCCCTTACTAGCCTCTAGATGTGTTGTTTGTATAGACACCTTATCAATGTTAGTAGGTTTAAACATCAAAATAGTGTTTCGAAGATACGAGTGCATGCCACCAATATACTTCCGAAGAGTTTCATTATTATACAATGAAATTCCCAATGATAATGCTTTATTTTTTAATTATTGTGTGTATGCCTGAATATTATGGACTTTTCCCTATCTTAGATGTTGGCATTCTATCATTGTCATTTGTGTATAATCTAGTGGATAGAATTTTTTTCTTATCACCTTAATAAACTTATCCCAAGAAGAGATGACTTTACCCTTTTGAAAAATATCAACTTGCATCTTACTCTCCCACCATATTAAGTTTGTGCCACTTAGTCCAATAGAAGCTAATTGTATCCTTGTAGATTCATCCACAATATTTTGAACCCTAAAATATACCTCTATTTTCTTGATCCAGTTGTCCATGAATTTCTCGGCATTCAATTCTCCATCATAGTTCGGAAATTAAATCTTGACATCCAACTTTAATAAAGGAATATTATGATCATACTTCTTAGAGGACTTCTTTTGACAAGAATAATGTTCACTTTATTCAGAAGAATATGATGATGAGGATGGTGAGGGGGGTTTTGAAGTTCCACCACCTTTGCCTCCTCCTTCTCCTTTTACCGAAGATTCCCCACTTACGAGATTTTGAATTCTTTGTTGCAAATCATCTATTATCTCTCTCATTGAGCGAAGTGTATCCATCATTTCTTTTGGAGTCATGGGAGGATCTTGTCCTTCCTTCCCTTCAGAAGTCATCTTATACTTACGAAATATTCTTTCAATCTCAGACTTATAAATTGCAAGTTTTCCTTTACCAAGTTTGAGCTTAGCTCTTGTAAGATTCAATTGCTAACACTTGTCCAACCTACTTTGATACCAACTTGATCTGAAAAAACCTTAGATCCAAATAAACTTTAAATACATATAAACATCTACTTAATCTTTGAAATAATAATGATTGTTTGACTAATTGCAATTACATGTGAAATACTTATCTAATCATATGCATTTTAATGATAAATAACTTGTAAATAATTTAGCATAAAATGAACAACAATCATGAAATCACATACACAAGTTTGATAGTTGAGTTCACCTAATCTGGGCTATGCCTCTGGGTCTGCTTCCAATAGAGACCTCTTTATTAATTCTCAAATGCTTGTGTTTTACAATGAATGTTTTACATGTTGATCAAATGCAAAAACAGAGTGCATTGTTGGATTCCTTGCGAAAAATCGTGAAAAATGAGTATACATTTCTTGAAATTTTGTAAAGGCACCTCTTGGCATCATTGATAGTGTAGCCTCAAAGACTATGGAGTATGTACCCTTAGGCACACATTTTGAGACAAAAAATTGCAATAATGGATGAGTGTCCTCTTCTCTTGGCCACAAACCATTAAATAGGGTGCGGCCCTTAACCACCATCTGCAACTATTGGATAGATTTAGTTATAATTTAGGTAGTTTTTTATAACAAATGTCATATTTGGTATATTGGTTATCAGTGGTATGTTAAATCATTGGCATAGTTTTGTGGTTCGAGGGTTCCATTCCCATCGACCGCAAGTTTATTTTTGTTATACTATATATAACATATATATAGTTCAAATTTCGGTGGTATATAGTTCCAACCACCCATGAATATAGGCATGGTTATATGGTGTTACAATGAACCATGGGTCGGGGGATATGGCCCTCGACCCTTTTCCTATCGAACAATCCTTTATTACAATTCAAATATAATTGAGACCATATGCTTATTAAGGCCTGTGGTGTGTTGGTAGTAGAGGCTTGTATAAGGTTTATGCAAGTCGCGGGTTCAACCACTTTCGACTCCATAAATTTTGGTAAACACTAACCAATATTGGCCAATGGGAGACTACCACATGGTATCCGCTCATTGGATATCCCTCACCATGTGTCAATGAAAAATTGGACTATGTGACTTTCCCATTCAGCTACCAACTAAACATTCCACGTCACTTGTAAGGTCGTACGATTAGAAGCCATCTTAGGCTTACAAAGTTTTCTTTCAATCTCAGACTTATAACTTGCAAGTTTCCCTTTGCCAAGTTTATGTTTAGCTCTTGTAAGCATTCACTTGAAAATACTTGTCAAACCTACTTTGATACCAACTTGATCCAAAAAATCCTTAGATGTTGATAAACTTTAAATAGATATAAACATCTACTTGATCTTCGAAATAATAATGATCGCTTGACTAATCGCAATTACATGTGAAATACTTATCTAACCATATACACTTTAATGATAAATAACTTGCAAATAATTGTGCATTAAATGAACAACAATAATGAAATCACATACGCAAGTTTGATAACAGAGTTCACCCAATTTGGGCTAAGTCTCTAAGTCCGCTTCCAATAGATGCCTCTTTATTAATGCTCAAATGCTTGTGTTTTACAATGAACTTTTTACATGTTGCTCAAATGTAAAATGGAGTTCATCATTGGATTCCTTGCGAAAAATCATGAAAAATGGGTATAAAGTTCTTGAAATTTCATCAAGGGACCTCTCGGCATGCTTTATGGTGTAGCCTCAAAGACTATATACCCTCGAGAATGCACTTTGAGACAAAACTATGCAGTAATGGATGAGTGTCCTCTTCTCTTGGGATGCACACCCCTTGACCACTGTCTACATCTATTGGATAGATTTAATTATAATTTAGGAAGTTTGTTATAACAAATGCCATATTTGGCATATTGGTTATCGGAGGTATGTTAAATTGTTGGCATAGTTTGGCGGGTCAGGGGTTCCATTCTCACCAACAGAAAGTTCATTTTTGTTATACTATATATAACATATATATAGTTTGAAGTTTAGTGACATATTATTCCAATTTCCCACAAATATAGGTGTGGTTGTATGGTGTTACAACGAACCATAGGCCGGGGGCTATGGCCCTCGACCCTTTTCCTATCGAATGAAGATTTATTACAATTCAAATATGATTGAGACCATATGCTTATTAAGACCCATCGTGTGTTGTGTTGGTAGTAGAGGCTTGTATAAGTTTTATGGAGGTCATAGATTTGACCCCCGTCAACTCCATAATTTTTCGTAAACACTAACCAATATTGGCCAATGGTAGGCTGCCACATGGAAACCTCTCATTGGTTATCCCTTGACATGTGTCGAAGAAAAATTGGATTGTGCGAATTTCCTATTCAGCTACCAACTAAACATGCCACGTCACTTGTATGATTGTAGGATTAGAAGCCATATTATGCTTACGAATTCTTCTTTCAATCTCAGACTTATAACTTGCAAGTTTTCCTTTACCAAGTTTGAGTTTATCTCTTGTAAGCATTCACTTGAAAACACTTGGCAAACCTGCTCTGATACCAACTTGATTTGAAAAATCCTTATATGCTAATAAAATTTAAATACATATAAACATTTACTTGATCTTCGAAATAATAATGATCATTTGACCGACTGCAATTACAAGTGAAATACTTATCTAACCATATACACTTTAATTGTAAATAACTTGCAAATAATTGAGCATAGCAACAATAATGAAATCACATACACAAGTTTGATAACGAAGTTTACCCAATTTGGGCTACGTCTCTGGGTCCACTTCCAATAGAGAGCTCTTTATTAATGCTCAAATGCTTGTGTTTTTTAAAGACCTTTTTACATTTTTCTCAAATGCATAAACTGAGTGCATTTTTGGATTCCTTGCGAAAAATCGTGAAAAATGAGTATAAATATCTTGAAATTCTTTCAAGGGACCTCTTGGCATGCTTTACGGTGTAGCCTCAAAGCCTATGTACCCTTGAGCATACACTTCGAGAGAAAAATCTGCAATAATGGATGAGTGTTCTCTTCTCTTGGGTCATGCGCCATTAAATAGGGTGCACCCCTTAACCACCTTCCACGACTATTGGATAGATTTAATTATAATTTAGGTGCTTTGTTATAACAAATGCCATATTTGGCATATTGGTTATTGAAGGTATGTTAAATCGTTGGCATAGTTTGGCAGGTCGGGGGTTAAATTCCCACCGACTACAAGTTGATTTTTTTTATACTATATATGTAACATCCAATTCCATAGATCACATTTTATATACTGACTTATTCTTTGAAGACACTTGCGAGCAAGTGATCTGGTTAAAACATGGTACATTATGATTATGCTTGGTTATGAGTTATGTTGTGTTGAGTATTGAGATTTATATGTTATTTATTTGATGTATAGCATTGAAAGGTATTATGATGAGGTTTCATGAGTGTGCAGGAAATGTAACATGATGAGGATGTAGATGGCATCGATAGACTTCCTTGGACTCCGGATTGAGTCAGGGAGTGGACTTTTATTTTGGTTTGAGTACTTGGTTCACACATACACACACACACACACACACACACACACACACATATATATATATATGATGATGATGATGATGATTTAGTATGGATTTCATGTATATGGATTATTGACATTATCTTTGCAAGTGGATGCAAGCATGGTGAAGCTTGTTAATTCGACTCACATATGGTGTAAAGGGGTCATACACAGATACTAGACGGATGAGGGAGAGGTGTGGCGGCATCCATGTCACAACCTACGAGCACTCCCATCGTGACCTAAAATAAGTTTAAATATTACCTTGTTCCAAGAGGTTCATGATGTTGTGAGGGTGGACTCAAAGAGTCTATCATGAGGAATTCTAAGGGGCGGGAAATAAGTTGGATTCTTTGTTCCTTAGAAAATCCGTTAGTCTCACACAAGGTCAACTAGTGGAGTGTTTACTCCAAGTGTCCGAAAAACTTCCAAACTAGTCAATGGTGAGTGGCACCCTTGGAGCACGAAAGTGCGTCTTGAATGGCATGTCGCATAAACAAAATTGTGAGTCAATAAAAATCTAGAAGGCCTAGAAAATAAATAAATGCTTAGATTTTGTTAGAAAAGAGCCTACAATTTATTAATAAGTGATAAACAAGAAAACTAACAAAGAGTCTAAGTCTAGATGTTTGATGAAATAAAACTTATAAATTGGGTTAAGGGAAGTTAGACATAATAAACTATAGTAAAGGGAGAGTAAGAATCAAAATTGGGCATGAGCACATTGTGTGCATGAAAATCATAAAAATAAATTTTAATTTAAAGAAAATAAATTCATGAGAGAATAGGTGGTCAACATAGAGTTAGTATCCTAAGTCAATCAACCACTAAATCCTAACTAAGAGAAGAGTCCTAATCAAACTCAAATAGAAATTAAGTTAGGGGACACAATAAAAGAGGAATTGGGGAACTAAGAGACAACTAGGAGGAAAAATAGGAATTAATTGTGGGTGTGAGGGAAAATGCTTAATTAATTAAACATGTGTAACTTGGGGAGAGTGTGACATGTGTTGTGGGTGAATAATATTTAATTTCATTATTAAAAATTAGCTAATTGTGCATGAGATGATATGTTTTCAAGGTAAATTTTCCTATAAAATAAATGGTGAGGAAGAGAGAAAGGACCCTAATGTTGGATGAATGAAATGTTGGTGAAATTTCTATTGACTAAGTTTACTTGTGTGAGTTGTGTTTCAAGCTTGTGCAAGAGGTGGAATCCTCTCCTTGTGAGGGAAAGATTGTGCTATTGAGTGTAAATTCTAACCTTGTACAATGTCTACTGTAAACAGATATTCAGAAAAGAACAGAAAAGATACAATGGAAAATACAAACATTGCACAGAGATTTTTCCCCTGGAAACCCAAACCGGGAAAACCAGCATATATTATATTCATTCATTGTGTTACATTGTTTACAAT
>CBVK0101460927.1:0-11388 GCA_900067695.1 Picea abies | reverse complement strand
TTTTCCTTGTCTGCTCCCATTTTAGACGAGCTAGTCTCCGTTTTAAAATGTCTCGATATTGTTTGGCATTAACCCAAACCCACTTCCCAGTTTTTGATGATGAGACAATTTCCACTTGCCCTATATCATTTGTTTCCATGGGTTCTAAACTTTCTTGTCCCATTGTCATGATGATATTAAGGGAAATCAAAGTCTCTGCCCAAAATTGACCCTCTGTTTTATGCTTAACCCTTCAATATCTGTTGGTCTGACCACTGAAAACTTGTTGCTCTGCCCACTGTCCCTGACCTCTGTTAGACCACTGTCCCTGTCCTATGTTAGCCCCCTGTCCCTAGCGAATGGAGAAATGTGATGAGCAGGCGGCATTAATTCCAACGGATCCTCAATGTGATGCAATTGATTTGATTGCAGGGTAGGTCAATTCTTGGAAGCTTTTTGACATCTATTTTATTTGAACCCTCCTCTCCCACGAATGTGTTGTAGCAACGGTGACTTGATTTGAATGGGACGAGTTCTTGTTTGACCGGTACTCAATTATTGCGAATTTTATTTGGAATAGTCGAACTTGCAAACCTAACTCTACTTGAATGTATTATGGGTCTGTATGAATTCCTTACGGCAAATGTTTCTTTAATTGGTGGTCAAACCTCTTATTTAATGGCAGCTAAGGTTGACCCATTTCTTGCGATACCACGACACAATCTCTTTGGCATGTTGCTTTGTTTCAATGGCTTCCATGTGATTCATTTAATGTGGTTGCAATTTTGTTTTTGATGCAATTTCTGGTTTTTGAAATCTATATTTTGAATTCAAACAACGATTTCTTCGCCTTTCTTCTTTTCTTTGGCAAACCGATATTCTTATTCTTCTAATTTATTTTATTTTTATTTTTTTAATCTGTAGCGGAATATATATATTCCTTTTTTTCTCAGTAATATTTGACTTTCTTCAATACTTTAGGTTGCAACTGAAATTTTAGATTTCAAATGGCTAAGGGCCAATTATGGTCAATGACCAAACAACCAGAGAAACTCTGAATTTTTTTTCAATGTAACTAAAAGCCAATAGATACCTTTCCAAGGGAAACGAAAATTGACCAAAATTCTATGGCCAAAGGCTAGGATCAAACTCGCTCTGATACCAAATATAGTGAACCAGTTTGGTTCAAACTAAACACATCCAAAGATATTTGGAATAGAACAAAGAAATCCACAAGGATAATTAAATAAATGTATATAAGAATATGAATATGAATAATAGATGATACAACCGAGAATGAGGGCCGTATATATATCCACGCAAGGGTGCCCTTTCATGAGAGATGTGGCTTTTCATTATAAGGTGTCTCTTCATTGTTAATTATTAATTATGGATTAATTATTAGTATTTATATTTTATATTGTATTTACATTTATGTTGTTACAAACTCCCAGCTTGAGTGCTCTCCAAAACTTGCAAGAAATCCCTTCTATATGCTCCAAGGAATAAATTTTCCACACATAAATGACTAAGCAAACACTAAACCCTCATACACTAGAAAAGTAGAAGCAAGATACTTTTATTCCACTGATATCCAACCAAAATACAATGAAGGGGAGGGCCTTTATATAGTGAATCACCTCACCAAAACCCTGAACAAATACAACGAGCGCCAAACAAACGGTGGGCCTAAAACCATGAGTGCCCCCCAAAACCATGGGTAAATACCACTCAAGGAGGGACTCCCTCACAAAACCAAGGTAAAATACCACTAGCATCCTCAAACAACTGGCAAGACTTAACTAACCACATGTGTGGCCATGAGGGAGAAAGTTCACCCTCCAAGTGTTTAGAAGCCCATCCATGTGTGTAGAAAAGGTCAAACAATGGAACACCCCATCAAAAATGAGCTATCTCACCACACAAATGTGTGAAAAAGGGTCCAAAAAGAGGGGTGTGCTCCATAAAAAATGCCAAGTACTCATTCCCACATGTGAAATGGGTTCCAAAGAGGTGTGTGCCCACCATGTCTGCTAGAAATGCCAAGTAATCACCTCATAACCAACTCATACATGCTCCATGTGTTGACAAGTGTGCAAATGATGATGTGGATATCTCTTTCACACTGTCCATTATATTGTCACGGATCCCAAGAAAAATGACATGAATCCCAATTGAATGTCCCAACTCATAGTGATGAGTCAAACCCATTACATAAGTCATTTATTGGTTCACATCAAGTGATCTCTCTTAGCAACACAATAACATCAATTTAATTTTACAACTTGCCTAAGTTTTACCATGGTGGGGAAACCTTTAACCCTTAATACATTCGACAACTCAACCAAGGTGTATTTCCTAGGTTACCAGGTTAGAAGTAGATGTTAAGGTGGTTGATAGAAAAAGGGGGAAAGGGGACTTCATGTATTGACCTACATAGTCAGATGTGATGGGGTAGAGGTCCCTTTACTTCATGTATTGACCTACATAGTCAGATGTGATGGGGTAGAGGTCCCTTTTTACTAGATTTCAAGAGCTACAAGTCTTCATTTGTTTCACATCGAGCCCTCGAGAGGGAGCATTTATCCTTCAATTAACATTTCTTCCGCTTTTTCTTAATTTTTTCTTAATTTTCTTAGTCCCCTTCTTTAGATATACATTATTAAGCATGGGACTAGGGGTACCTGGCCTTTTTTATTTTGTTCAGTCTTTCTTCTATCCTTTTTTTCTTTTTTTGGCTTTATTTGACTTTGGGCTTCTATACATGGGGTCTTCTTTTCTTTGCTTGGACCTTTCTTAATGACATACGACAAATCAACTATGAATGGGATAGATGATGAATGAAACATAATGAAAGGGAGTGAAATGGGAAGGATGAAAAGTGTTAAGTATGGTTCAGGACATGTGACACACTACATCAACCAGATGGTACAACTTGAATTAAGGGATGTCAACACTTATCTAGAGAAAAATTATGTCCCCCTATTGTACAATGAGGCAAGAAATAAAATTGTGACTGTGATAAAGAGTTGTCAGATTCCACTTAGAGTTTACCACAACCATAACTAGATTAAGGAACTATCACACCATGTCTAAGAAAGAAAAACCATACACGAAACCATAGTAAAGTAATTGAAATGATACAACTATACCAAAGTACCATGGTCATCAAAGTATATTGTACTAGCTACATGTGCATCAATTTGAGCTGTGAATGTCGTGAGTTGTTATACCGCCAAATGAACAAATCTAAGGTTGACTGGAAAGTCCATTGTGAATTGAGGTCATCATATAGTAAAGGTTGGAGGATATCATGGAATCTGATATCTGCCTAACCAAGCAGGGATGCTTAATATCATATGTGAATTGGAATGTGTTGTTGGAAGAGCGGCTCTGGAATAGTATTAGTTTCCAAAATGTAATCAAGGTTTCCTCATGCCAATTGAGTCGGAAACAACGTCCATTTGATAGACCTTCCATCCAAAACTATGTTTCCATCGCTAGAACTAATTGGATGGTTTCCATCTTTATTGTAGGAGCAAAGGTATCCTTGTAGTTGATTCATGATCGTCGAGAGAACCCTTTTGTAACCAATCGTGCCTTGTACATGTTGAGTGTGCCATCTTCCTTGTTCTTCACCTTGTACACCCATTTGTAGGAAAACTTGTGAAATCCCAAATCTGGTTTTTCATTAGACATTCATGTTTAGTTGCCATGGCCTTCTCCCATTTAGTTTACCCTTTTTCCTACTTGAAAACTTGTGGCTCATAAACTCCCTAAACATTGACCATCAATGTAAAGTTGACCATGTTAGGTTTTTACATGCTCTTGCCTCTTGACTCCTCTAGGGTCTTTTGCTTCACTACTATCGTCAAATATCTATTCAGTAGAATACTACTATAAACATTGCCTCAGCCCGAAACCTGTTTGAAACACACTTGTTCTCCATCATATATCTCACCATCTCTATGATAGTGTAGTTCCACCTCTCAACCACACAATTTTGTTGTGGAGTGTAGGGTGTGGTGAACTATTTTTTTATCTCATGTTTAGCGCAAAATTTATTGAATTCTTTTGAGAAGAATTCTCCGCGATTATCATATATAAGACTAGTAATTTAATAACTTGACTCTTTTTCTACTAATGCTTTGAACTTTTTGAATTCTTTAAACACATCATATTTAAATTTCAAATATACCCACATTTTCCTACTATAGTCATAAACAAAAAGAAAGAAATACTTGGTACCAATGACGGATGTCATGTTCATTGGTTCAAAAACATCTACATGAACCAGCTAAAGGACTCTCTTTGCTCTCCAAGCTTTTCCTTTATCAAAATTAGCTATGTGGTGCTTTCCTGCCTGGAAAACTCAACAAACACCCTATACCTATTGTTGGATATTAGGAAGTCCATCTACCAATTTCTCTCAAGCCAATTAAGAGAGGTAGGTCGTGTTTAGGTGCCCATATTGTTGATGCCAACGTGTATTGATGCCTGATGCACTTTTGGTTGCTAATGCATGCTCCTTAACCTATCCAATGTCAACCACTCTCAATAGTCCATGATCTTCCACACCAAGAGTAATAGTCTTCTTGGTCTCTATATCGACTATGTCGCATTTGTGATTGCTAGGGATGACATATATATGGGAGAAGTGCATCATAATCTAATTAATTGAGTAAATTAAGCTCCATTCTTCACACATAGTAAACATTGAGGAAAATCAACATGTTCTATCCAAAGGAAATCGACACATTCCCTTTACCTACTACTGTGAACTCTTCCCCACCACCAAAGATCATTGAATCTTGGGACGAATTACAAGCAATGTACTCCATGAACCAGTCCTACATGTTGGTGAAGTGTCATGATGATCCTAAATCTATGTACCAAGTGGATGAATTGGGTTGATTTTCTTATCTCTTGGCCATGAATGCATAGAAAGTTATCTCCTCCTTTATATTATCTACGATATGAGCCTTCTTTTGAGGCCCTCCCTAGTCATTTTTGTTATCGACCAACCTCTTTTTGTAGTTCTTCTTCATATGGCCCAACTTGCCATAGTAATGACATGTGATGCTATTTCAAACTCTTGGTTACATCCTCACCACTACCTTTCCCTTTATTATTCACCCATTTTCCTTTTCCCTTGACATTGGTTGCAAAATCTTGTTTTGTACCCTTTGCCTCACTATTGTGACCAAACTATTTCCTCCATCTGTCTTGGTGTAAGAGTTTATTGCACGATTCTTTAAAATTTAGGTCAACATTCATAGTGGTAATATTTAGGTCTCAATAAAGTGATCATAAGCACGTGGTAATCTTTTCAACACAATCACAACCATATCCTCCTCTTCCATTTTTTGACCAATGGCCAACAAATGTTCTTTGATATCATTGATATTGAGTAAATGTTCTTGCAATAATGCATTAACATCCATTTCAATAAAAAAAACAACATATTCTTCAAGAAGAAGGCTTTTCCCTTGTCCAAAGTCTTATGCATCTCTCACAAATGCTTCCAAATTGTTGTTGAAGTCTTCCATGTTTGGACTTTAGGAAGCATTTCATTAGTTGTGGACAATTTTATCAGCATTACAACTCCTCTTTTTCACTCATCATACTTGTCTCGGTCTCTACCCAGAATTGTTGGGCTTTGTTGAGCACTCAACACACCCTAAACGTTTTTTGAAATTTTTTCTCGTTTTGGCTACCACTTGTTTTCTTTTCTTCTTTCTGAGTTGAGTCCGTTGTGTAGGGATCATTAAGTTTTGTTTCCATGTCTCATCATTGATCACGTTCGGATTTATTTAGACCTGCCAAATTGAAACCTTTTTTCTCTAAAAAGAACCTGTCATTTTAACTAAGAATTCACTGCTAAAATTATGCTCCACACACCTATTTTCGGCATCAGCCAAATCCAAGTAGAAAAAATAACCACGCAGTGACAATAATCTTCGATCACCGATGTATCATTGGCATCGGGGAAAAATGGAGGATTGTGTTGGTTGTTTGCAAAGAAGATTTAGGAAATGGTTGATATCCCATCGGTGTCAGCAAAATATGAGAGGGCTAAACATTGACATGGGCCATGACGAACCTCCGATAACTGATTACTGATGCATTTGTTCGGGGTCGGTGAAATCTCAAAGATTTTAATCATGGAAAATTTTTGCATCAACACATCGTCGATCACCGATCACCGATGCATGTTCGACATCGGAAAGTTTCTAGGGGGGTAATCCGAGAACACTTGTTTAAACATATCATCGAACGTCGATCCTTGATACCTTTTCGGCATCGGCAGGGTAGGACCTGTTTGTTAAAACGCTTATCTAACGAAAATCTCCGATTCTGAATAAACTCTTAAACGAAGAAGTCAATTTCAAACGCCACGTGTCTTTGATGCATAGGCATTTCATATGGCCTAGTTTCATCTTGAGTCACCTTAGGTTACCCGTGTCCTAGTCACACTTCCAGGTCAACATTTCCACATCAACGTTGTACGGCAAAATGGATCAACGTCAGAGTTTTTGCCAAGAGATATCAACGAACATTGTCTAAAGAAAAGCATCGACTCCTGATCCACCCATTTAAATTAGCGGAATGATGGGGCGTTTTCAGCTCAAAATAAGATCGAATTTTGTCATTTAATAGGCCAATTAATGTTTCTCTCTACATACGTTGCTACCCTGTGCGTCGATCGAATAACAGGAATTTGAAATTGTCGATGAACCACAATGTAGCCCACTCCTATGTCGCCAACCTACCACTGCATTTAATCTCGAGCATAATGCGGATCTGGCGACAGATTTTGTAGACTCCTATGTCGCCAACCTACCACTGCATTTAATCTCGAGCATAATGCGGATCTGGCGACAGATTTTGTAGAACCGCACTTACACCCCGAATTGAAGAACTGATGCGACAAGGTAAGTATTCTCTTCGTTTAAATCACTAAGACAGTTTTGAACCCCAACATTCTGCACACAAGTTTCTCATTTCCAGAGTAGTCGAAGAAGCAAAAAGAGCGTCTCAAGAGTTGCACTTGATTCTCATAATTTCAAAACCAAGTTAAGCGAGTGCAAAGAAGAGGTATGTGTTAATTTTAGCATTTCGGCGGTCACATTTTATTTATATATCAGTATTCTCTCTGCAACACGGTGTCTCTCTCTTTGCAGAAAAATGCCTCCAAGGAAGCCAACGGCCAAATGCTCACCAAGGGCACCAAAATTGAAGGAAGTAGAGGTCAGTGAAGGATCTTCTCCTGGCACTGCAAGGAATTTGGAATTTGCTACTAGAGCGAAATTGGTCATCAAAACGTAAACCAAGAAGCCATTTTCTCAGCCCCCTGCTTTTGGCGATACAAAAGCAAGCACTAGGTCCTGTAATGGGGAGATTTTTTCAACATAATTAATTGGGAAGATTACCTAGAATTTATTCCCCACAACAACCAAGATGTAAGGGCGCTCGACGACCAGGTTTTTCCGAATATTCGGTGGTCATGCCTGCATATGGTAGCCTGACGAACCTTGGTCTGTCCCTGTATTGAGACTATGGGGTGGATAATTGATCATACATACACGATGAAGTGCCTAGTCAATGATGAGAATGGCGAATGTGTCGGTTGTTTTCTCTCAGCAGAGGTCCAAAAATATTACAATATCAGGGAACTGGAGGAGCGG
The DNA here is from genome assembly GCA_900067695.1 of Picea abies. Classification (NCBI taxonomy): domain Eukaryota; kingdom Viridiplantae; phylum Streptophyta; class Pinopsida; order Pinales; family Pinaceae; genus Picea; species Picea abies. The sequence continues at coordinate 3,721 of CBVK0101460927.1, read as the reverse complement.
TTAAACACAAATTTCATAGTGAAGCTCTATGAGTTCCATGACACAAGCCGATTAATGGCCTCCTGTTGGAAGGAAGACAAAAAATTCACAAACTGGAGTAACGACTGGTACGGGACAACAAATCTAAGGGAGCCATACATCTATTTAATGGCTCTAATCTAATGATTATACGGGGAGAGAGATTGCACTAAGTTCTCAGAGGCATGGATGCCCCTGCCATACATTGTGGTCGTCTTCGGGAGTAGCTTCAACTGGGGAGAAGTCATTTCTAAGCAATTGAGCACCAGCATATTGCAAGCTCAAACACCAAAGGATTGAGAAGCCCTTGCTTTTCACATGGCTTCGTATTTGCTAGACGTGATCTGCGCAAGGAATGTCTTTGTCGGCATGAATCTGAGCTGACATGTCACCGAGCTACCTATACATGTCTACTTCAACATCATGTGGGAAAACATGTACAAAAATATTATGCTCTCATCTACGATGAATTCATAGCTCGGGTCTATTTTCTTATTTTCAAGAAATAATGCCCAAGATTATCTGTAGCGGCCAAGAAAATGATTTCAAAAGTAGGCCACTCATACCTAGATGAAACCACGACTTATATCAGGTTGTTTGGGGCAACCGGTGCACCACATTTACTCCTCGCTCACGTCCTAGACCAACTCGTCGTAGGATAAATCTATTACCAGACCATCTTGTAGGGCTATAATTCCACTTTGGTTAAAGACAAGAAATAAGCATTCATACCCTATGGTTTCCATGTAGGGTTTTGCATAGTGAAGGATACTGCACAAGATAAACAAGAGAGTTTGAGCTAGCTGGAATACAGGTTCCCAACATGCTAATTTCGCAAACATGACGCTAAAGGCCTAGTTCTTCAGCATGCGTCACAAGTCTCTTCCTGCTAGCCATACGCACATGATAAGTTCGAAGACGAGATCTTTATAGAATGTGCTCAGGACTAGGAGGAGGTACTACAGAGAAAAGCTAACCCAAATATGATTAGGTTCAAAGCTATGAGTATGTATGAGGAAGTCTAAATGATAGAATTTCTCAGGGTTAGAGAAGAAAACCGAGCAACAAAAGACACAGAGGCACATAGGAGGGGGATGTTTTTATTAGAAGAAGCCCAAAGAGTCATCCAACAATTAGAAAATGATCCTCGAGTATTAGAACCTATGAGGATCACCCCGACCGACCCAATCAACATCAGAGAGGAGCTAAATGGTCCATAATCAACCCCACTGGAGGAAACCACCAATCTAGAAAACCCCAGAGTTTTGTCACCACAGGACAAATCATCGGTGACTATTCCAACCTAGGATGAGATTCCAAGAACACCAGGTGAAACAGGTGTGCCTAATACCCTCTTTGATCTAATTGTTGTCTATGATGATGAAGAGAGCTCAGAGGTCTCGCTTATAACTCCGGTACTAATTACAGAGAAGAAAGAACCAAGGGGGACATCTGCTCCAACCCCCGATGCATCAATTCCAAACCCTCTGTAGGGAAACCATGAGGCCGAGAGTACCTTAGACACTGAATTTCTTGACCTATCGAGGACCTCGGAGGATAGCTCCAGGGATGAGCTAGGTTCTGGTGAAGAAGAAGAGGAATTGCAATAGCTAGAGATAGACACCTCAATAGTCGATCACCAAGTAAGTGTTGAGCCTGTGACCATCTCTCCAATTAAGGTCGATACCCCACTAGTCGATGAACACTAGACAAAGGTCGAGCCATTGGAACATACAAAAGTTTCCCCTGTCAAAGAAGTACAAGAGTCGGTCCTAAAGAAAATATATATGGCAGGAAGCTTGGGAAACACTCTGACCTGGGGAGACCAACAAATCCCTTAGCCTGTGGATGAGTTCGTTAATATACAGGCGATTTCTTATGACGGGAAGAGGAAAGCCACAATGAGGAGAAAAACCAAGAAAAGGAGGGTCTCACTGGATAGCGTGATTCTCATCACCACAGAAGAAAAGTTGCTTAGCACAAAAAATGCGAAGACATATGAGCTAATTGGTGCAGGGATGGCTATCATTGATGCCACGCTGGATCGAGAAAAGCAAGATGAAAAGGAACTGGACCTCACAAAGAAGTAGCTAGACCATCTGGCCATCTGGAAAAATATTACCAAGACTCAACGCAAGAAACTGTTTTTCTGAAGAGTGAATTCCGAGATGCATATGCAGAATTCATGAGCAAAAGACATCTCTTCACTGCATGTGTAGTCGATTTTCAAGAAGACACTCTCATGGCACTGGAAACCTATAAAGACGTGGAGAGATTCAAGAAGACACTCTCATGGCACTGGAAACCTATAAAGACGTGGAGAGATGGTATGAAAATTCATGTCAGGCTTTAGAACGAATTGATTATATCAGCGCAGTACAGAAGGGTCGAGAAACGGAGGAGCATGGCATTTGAGTGTTGATGGATGACAACATCTCTCGGATCAAGAAGGCAGTCAAATATTGGGTAAGTATGGCCCAAGAACCTTAGCGAGAGATACAAAAGAGGTGGGCTGAGCACGAAAGAGGTTGGGAAATATCAATCGGGAGATGAAATACATTGGCCTCGCAGAGTTCATCTCACCCGAAGACTTTGTCAACTTGCATGAGATAGTCAAATGACATGTAGAACAAGACTCAACGTGGGAAGTAGAAATCACGTAGGTGGCAAGCATGACATCGAGTCAGGTACAAAAGTTTATGGAACATTTGATCAAGGCTCATGGAGTTATGGAGCATTTAAGTGTCAAAGTGATCAAATATAGAGAATGGGCAACAGAGATGAAGGAAACCCTTTCAACCCCGATGGACTAGCACATATTCTCATATGCTAACGCATGCAAGGATCTCTTCGTTAAGTGGTCAGAATACGAGAAGAGACATCCACTCTAATAGAACCACTAGATGATCTCAAGAGAACAAAGAGATCAAGCACCATGTGTCACCAAGTTAGTGATTCTTTATAAATAGGAAGATCGACCTTTTGGAAAGGGTCGATGGTTTTGGGAAAATACCCTCTTTTTTTAGAATTGTAAAGAATTATTTATGCACAACTTTAATTAAGAAGTTTTGTTTAGAACCAAAGACAAATTTTATTTTTCATCAAAGGCATTATGTGATTGGATTGAGAAGGAACTACTTCCATATTTTAATTCAGTAGTTGATGTTCTAACGAGTAAGAGTTTATGAATCTATTGATAAGTTATATTTTTCAATACTTTAACAATTCTTCTGTTCTAAATGATGAAAAGTGAATCGTTGTGTTAATGTGTGATTGATGGTAGAGCTAAGGAAATTATTTTTCTTGTAGTTATCTTATTGCATGCGTATTTTCTTTTCATAATTGTATCTCAGTCAATGTTGAAATACCAAGAAGTTAACGTATTATTACTAGACTTGTATTAGGTGTGAATATCGTTGCTTGCACGCCAAAGCACAAGGGTTATCCCAGGCTCGACATTCCTTAATAGTTAATTTTTCCCTCTATCAGTTGGTTTATACCTTCACACCTTACTTTATCAGACTCATCTAATAAAAGAAAAGACAAAAAGAGAAACATTTAATTTGAAGGAGGAACTTTCACAGAAAGATATCTTGTCAATCATTAAGTAAATCCCATTGCTAAATTGACCAGATCGAAAGATCTGGAGAACCATTCCTGTTGAAATAATGTAATTGCGAAGAGCATTCTTATTATTATTTTA